>CVRI01000036.1:602113-623550 GCA_900005825.1 Clunio marinus | reverse complement strand
TTTAAAAGATTCGAAGCAACAATTTCAGCATTTTTGCACGTGCCATATTAAAGTAGCTTCAACAGCTTAATTTACATTACTTTAAATTTTGTTGGAAAAAGGAGGAAAAAAAGTATCCACTTAATGATTTTTTTATTTTTATTTTTAAAATTAAGTAGAAAATCTTGAGAAATCTTTTCGGTAGAATGAAAATGAATTGAAACTTTTCTAATTCCCTGAAGTTTTCTGCATCAACTCTTATTAGGTATTCTTGTATTTCCACTCTGTTTCTCTTGTTGGGAATGTCTTTTCCACAAGAATCTGGTTGTGAATAAAATTTAACTTGTTGAACATTTTTACATAAACGAAGAAACTTTTTTTTCCTTTTCTGTCGCATTTATTATTAAATCGATACATTTTTTAGGGCTCATGCAAGATGGAAGAGTGAACATTGAAGATAACTTAGTGGATTCAAATAATCGTCCAATTTCGGCAGTAGTGAACTTTGAAATTCGATACGCATCTCCGGAAAATGTGGCAGGAAATTTTGATTCTCCGACAGTTTCAAAGTTTGTACAACAACAAAGTCTTGAAGATGACCAACAAATGCTTCTCAACATAGAACAAAACATAGCAAATCTTGAGAAGAGCTTTCAAGGTATTTTTTACGAATAATAATTTTAATGTCAGTACATTTAATTTCTTTCTGATCCTTTGAGACTGCTAAAAGAGATATGCAACATTTAATTAAGATTCCATATCTTAGACGTTCAAAAATGTCTCTCCTTTAACCTTCATTAATTATGGAAATAAGAGAATATTCTATGAGAAACTTCGCCCTTTACAGATGCGGAACTGAAAAAGCAAAACATTTTTCAACGAGCTTTAGGCGGTGAAAGAAATCATCAAATGTCAAATAACAATGGCAACAATAAAGTGAAGGTAATTACAAATTTGGAAACTTTTAGAATATATTAGAATCATGTATTCTGAGTGCGGTTAACTTTTTTTTTGTTATAATTCTCTTTCCGTGTCGTGAACTGTAGTTTATTTGTAATTCTTTTCAAAATTACAAAAACATTTATCACGGAGGATGGTTCTACCACACCCGTTAAAATGGTGCTAACGTACACATTAAATAAAATCACGTAAAAATGTCTCATTGCATAAATAAATATATTTATGTTTATGTTTATCTTCAGAAAATAAATGAAAATGACGGAAATATCTCCTATTAAATTTTTTGATAAAGTAGACAACAATAAATATAGAAATTAGGGAAAGATATATAAATATGAGAATGGAAGTGAACTTCCTTCTGTTTGGTCCCAACACCTTCTCTGTGTTAAAATTACTCTTAATTGAAGATTAAAGGCTTTCAAGTTTCTTAATTCAGATTATCATGAATAAATTCAAGTTTACTAACACCCAAGGAAAGGAAATTAAGAACAAAACATACAAAATATTTATCATGGACTCACCCAGCTTTCTTTATATTTTTAATTAAATATTTTTTCAAATTGAATAAAGAAATCACAAAATTCTGATGTTACCGGGTCAGCCAGTGTATCAGATAAGAGGGTTACTTTGAGAGCTGTTAAAAATTTTATGAGAATTGGTCGCTCGAGACATTCATCAAAGGAGCGTGAACGAGACAGTAGCACAGAAGATGAGGGAAGGTAAGCTTTAAAAAAGCATTGCCTGAAAATATAAGAAAAAGTAAAATATTTTTTTATAGATCGTTGATTGGTGACGCTGACGAGTCATCATATATGGGAAGAAAAGATAGCACTGTGCAGTACGATAACATGTCCCATGCTGAAAGCGTTCAATCAATGATGTCAAGCGATATAGATAACGAAATCGAAAATGATGAGAATACAGAAAATGATGCCAACAAAGCAGATCAAAGTCTTCAAGAAACTCAGCGCAGTCAAGATGGAAGAACGAAAGTTAGACTTCATAAATTTAACGATCACTTAAAATCACAGGACTTTCAAGTTTGCGTTACTATCATTGAGGCTCGTCAATTGCCTGGTCTAAATATGGATCCTGTTGTCTGTATACAAGTAGGAGACCAGAAAAAATATACAAGTGTGAAAGAAAGTACCAATTGCCCTTACTACAATGAGGTTAGTTTATCTTGAGTTTTTATAGCAAATCTATGTGGTTTTTGATTGAAAGCTACGTGATTCAATTGTCTTAAAAAATTACTTTCATCAGTAGCTTAACTTTTTTTTTCTATTTCTTCCACAGTACTTCGTCTTTGACTTTCACATGCCACCTGTTATGCTTTTTGATAAAATCATCACGTTATCTGTAAGTATCTTCCATTACTTTGTTACCTATTCGTGATTTATCATCTTGAGAAAAACAAGCTTTTTAAAAATTTAAAATTTAATGCTCAAGTAATGAAACCACTGCAAAAATATTAGAAAAGTTATACCATATAAATAATATACATAATGTATATTTTACATAAATTTTATTATTATTATAACATTAAGTAATAAAAACTTTCACTTCTCAGAAAGCTTTAAAACATTCAAGTGAGCTTTTTGTTCTTCTTAATCTCACTATGTGAATACAAATACGCTACACTTTAAGGCAAATACATAACAAATGATAATACATAGATATATACTTCTTTATTACACATAGAAGCATGAAAAAGTTTCGGTCCTTATTATGTTTCACCAGAATTCATTGTACATGAAGGGTTTTGTAATTAAAGAGTTATTGTCATATCCTCTTAAAAATGCCTTATTATTCGTAATATTTATTAATGCTTAATTTCTAAATATATGTACGAGCACAAAGAGAGATTTCATTCATTCATTTAGTATTATATTTTTATCTCGTTAGATATATTTAAAAGCTCGGATTCCTTTTTAAAGATAAATTGAACTTGATTTCTTGGCAAAAAGCTGTCTTCAGTAAGAAGGTCAATAAGTGTTGTTGCTTAACTTTATACAAAAAGGCTTTAATATTTATAACATTCTTTCAACAACACGGTCTTTAACTTTTTATGCTGGGTAATAGGTATTTACGAGTTAATTATGATAAATTAATTTTATGATAATCGGAAATAATTAATTGGATAAGGTCAATTTATTTACCAAAATTAGAAAGAGTTTTTTTCTTAATCGGTTACATTGAATATTATCGATATTCTAGGTTATTCATTCGCGAAGATTTATGCGGTCGGGACAAACTGTCGGCTCCTTCAAAATTGATTTGAAGACTGTTTATGATGCACATGGTACATAACTAACGCTTATCTAATAAATATACATTTTTTAAATGTTTCATTCATTCTTTATATATATAAGGGTTTGTTGTTTTTTTTTATTCCTACTTAAGCATTTTTATCTTTATTTAATATTAATGGATTTTGTTTTTCTGATAAGCATGAATTTTGTAGTTGCAGCTTGAAATGCCAAATAAAAAAAGAAATTGATTTTTTCGTTTAGGGGTGGTTCCAATTTATTCAAATGGAAGGAAAATATTTATCAGAGAGAAAGGATGTTGCGAATGTTTATCAATAATTTAAATGTAAATTTTCCTCTCTCATTTACGACCGAGGTCTTGATCGTTTAACTCACTTAACTTTACTTGATGGAATCACCATTTCGAAGTCAAAAAGATTTCTTGGAGGAACCCTTTATTTTATCGTTGCTAAGACTTGGAATTTTCTATTTCTTTATCATCTCCATAAATGCTACAGAAATTTATTTATTACGTTCCCAAGACAATTCCTTTCTTATGATTATTAAACATTTATAAATGTGTCTCATTTATCTCAAGATTCTGAATAAAATCCTAACTTCTCTCAATCTGTAATATTTTCATCTGAAATATCTTCATTAAGTATTAAATTGAAAAAGAAAGTCTTATCTGATGTTACAAAGAAGCAAGACTCAGTACTTTTTTATGTACATGTTTAAACAATTGTTTTCCGATGAACTCTAGGAGAGTGTATGTAAGAAGAGGTTTATGGTCATAATCCATTCAACCATTCTTGCTTAGTTTGTATTTAGAGAAATGTAATAAAAAAAGTTAATTAAGTTTTAAACGAAGTAATAGTGTAACAATTTTCTTTTGATTGTAAGACTAAACATAAACTTTTTAATTTAGATTGAGCTTTAAAATTTCGTTCGTAAATACATTCATGCTAGTATTAAATTTATTAAGTAAATAATTTCGACAAATTGTAGCTTGAAGTTATTTTCGACATTTTCATAAAAATTGTTTGACATGCCAGGCTGTCTCAAAAGATAATCAAATATTCAAAGTAATTAAGTAAGCAATGATTTCAAAAAGATATCAACTTCCTTGTCAACTTCTTACTTTTGTCTCTCATATTTAATGCTCGAGAATTATTCATCAAAAGTATAATGGTTTTAAATTTTTTATGATTGATGCAAACTTTAATTAACAATTAAATATTTAGAGCTCGACAATTCTCACAAACTTTTTAAAGTTCTTATCGTAAAATACAGTCTGAGACTCAGAGTCATATTTACTTTTGTTACGTTTTTTTATGTTTTTGATACTTTGAAGATTGAGTTTAAAGATAAAATTTTAAAAGACATTAGAAACCAAATACAATTTTTACGAAAGAATTTATCACATAATGAAACTCTTATTTCTATCAAAGGAATTTTGTGCAAATTTATTTACGGTAAATTGATCACGTACGTGAAATGAATAAATGTATATGGTATGGTGTACACAATGTTTCACTGAAGCGCGATATGATTTATGTGCACTAAAATAACATAATAACAAAGAAATATTTTAGCTTCTGTATCTTGTTTTTTTTTATTTCTTCATCAAAATCAAATGATATGAAACTGTTAGATCGTATCCATTGAGCTATGAAGAGATTGTTTGTTCTTTTATTTAAAGTTAGAGAACATCTAGGAATAGAAATATTTTCCGAATACAATTTGTTCCGCTTTTAAGTCAAACGATTCGATTGATGAGGAAACCGTTTTAGATATATTTAGATAGTTAGATAGATTAAATCTATTAGGTAAATGAAGAAAGTCTTATAAAATGAAATTATATACGCGAATTTTAATCAAGCTTCTTCAGTGAAAGGAATATTTGATGAAAAAACCTTTTTAAATACATATTTTAACATAATTTTAGTTAGCAATTCATAATCAAATTCAAGTTGTTACTTCATCCAAAAAAAGATATCCATGTTAATGAGTTTTAAGCATTACAATTTTGAAAAATTAAAGGTATCCCGGTTGTAAAGTTAAACCAGTAGAAGTTGAACTATTCTACTACTATTAGTTGATAATCCTGTGAAAAATAATGAAAATAAACGAAAGAGATATAAAAGTGATTAGAATTAATTAAAATGTTATCAGACACATCGTGAGCACTTAAGTACAAGAAAATTTTATTTATTGATGAGTTGTATTGGTAAGTTGATCCTTACTGCCTCATTAGACCAAGAAATAAATACAGCAGAAAAAAAATGTGAAAATATTCTCGTCGGAATCGTTTATATATCTTCTTGTTTAAATAAATATCCGAAGAAAAGGAAACACGAAAACCGAGTGAACATGAAAAGAAATTCTTTAATGAAATTCCGTCGTTTAGAAAGGGTTTCATATTATTTTCTCTGACGCTTCGTAATGGAATGGGAATTACAAAGTCTCGTGTGTATTCAACTGTTTGCGACCACTAGTCTCTAATGTGTCTCATTAACCTTAAAGACTGGAAAATGAAACTGATTTTTGACTTTAAAAGTTCTCTTAAATTTAACAAAATATTTTAATATCAACGGAGGACGACGAAATCTCATGTAGACTTGAATTTCAAGCCTAAAATTCCTTCTTTTATCTAAGCAAATATCAAATTATATTCCTAATTTTCCTAAATTTCCTTTTTTATAAATCTTTTTAAGATTTAGGTACTTCTTTTTTTTTACTCGTAAGCATAATAAAAATTTATGCGAAACAATCGCAAAGTTTAAGAAGAATTCGTATGCTTAAATACCTAGGTTGCAAAAACGCTCATAAACATTTTGATAATGACAACATATGTCTTTGTTCACGTCACAAAACGATTGGAAATAAAAATTTACTGTTTTCATAATTTTATTCCTTTTTGATAGTAAAAAATAATCTTAACAATTTGAATTATAGTTTTGTCAAAACTATTGCCTGAAAGCTTTTTGAATTAAATATTAGTTGACAATAATTATATATCTACAAACCTTGAATAAAATTTTATTTTCTGAGATTTCACTTCGGGTGCTGCTGTAAGCGTGCAATTTTCGTTGTCAGCTTACTTTTATCAAGTTATGTATTTTTACCTCATATTTATGAAAGAAAAACAAACGCGAGAATATATACAAACATACTTCACAAAGCGTTCCCCTAAGCAGACTTTTAAAAAACGTTGAAATAAATTTTCGTGGAAATATGGAAAATTAATATTTCAGAATTTACTATCTACTTAGTTATCAATTCAAATTATTTATTAACAGCATAATAAACATTTCGTCAAACTCTTTCTCATATTTGTATTCTACTTTCTCTATTTTATTTATTTCTTTCTCTATCATGTTGTCTCCTCTGAATCTCCTAATACATCAATTATCCTTCACTTTAATACAATTTATGAATGTGTGTAAATTATTACATGTTTCGAAATCTACTGGATGTGCTTTATGGCTGTTAATGGACTGTTTGGTAAATTTAATTAAATTTTTATCGATTCATAATGACCTATGATGATCTGATACAACAATTTGCTTTAAAACAATTAATGTAACTATTGGAATATAAAAAAGGTCTTGCATAGAAATAAATACAAGACAAACAAATCAATAGGATCGTTTAAGCTTGATGTAGCAACAGTTTGGTATCAGAAAGGTAATGGAAAAAGTTTATCCATTAATAGAAATTTATCATTGGTTTTTGTCTCAGCATGTTTTGTCAGTAAATATTATATGAAAATGTGTTTTGTTATGCTTTTTATCAATTTTGTTTTTAGAAAGTGTTTTTTCGTTTTTAATATGGTGTGGAATTAAGAAATTATCTCGTTAATAGACCATTTGTTCTACCATAAATGGGCGTTGTTATCTGATCCTGACGATTTCCTGAGTGGGCCAAAAGGTTATTTGAAATGTGATGTCGGAATAATTGGAAAAGGCGATACTGTTAAAGTCCCACCACGATCTGAAAAAGATCCCGATGACATTGAAGCGTAAGAAAAATCATCTTATTAATTGGAAACCATTAACAAAATTATTACTTAGAAATCTTCTTCTGCCTGATGGTGTACCAATTGAACGTCAAAGAGCGAAATTTGTTATCAAAATATATCGAGCAGACGGTCTTCCACGAATGAACTCATCCCTCGTTGCAAACGTTAAGCGAGCTTTTACTGGAGAAACGAGAGATTTAGTAAATCCCTATGTGCAAGTGTCGTTTGCTGGGTTAATGGGAAAATCAACTGTGAAGAAAGCTTCTTATGCACCAGTTTGGAATGAAGAATTAATATTTACAGAGATGTTTCCTCCCTTGTGCCAACGAATAAAAATACAATTGCGTGACGCTGATCCAATGAAACCAGCAATCATCGGAACCCATTACATCGACTTAAAGCAAATATCTAACGATGGTGAGAAAGGATTTCTACCTACCTACGGCCCATCTTTCATCCACCTTTATGGATCAACACGTGATTACAGTCTCTTAGATTCAAATTCAACTTTAAATACGGGTCTTGGTGAAGGAGTGAGTTACCGTGCACGACTGCTTGTTGCCATTCGAACGGAAATAACTGACAATGCTGACATTTCGACAGATAAAAATGTTGAATTGGAACAAACATATCCTATAAGCGAATCATCATATTGTAAGAATGAAGAATTCTTTTTATTTGCAACAATATTTGAAGCTTCAATGTTGGACAAGAAAACATCTGAAAAGTCTGTGCATTTTGAGTTGAGTATTGGAAATTGGGGAAACGCTCTAGATGGTCATAATGAATCAAACACACACCAATATGACGATGATGATGAATTGGGTGAGTGGAAGACGACGACTTTCTTCACTTCATATTAAATGCTTCATTAATCATAAATTTATTCTGTCCCAAATCATTTTCGCCACAGAAACGATTGATGTGTCGTCATTTTCCAGTACAACGAGCTCTTGTAAACCTATTTCGCATGATAAGAACCATTACTATCGTAAGTGTTAAAAGTCGCCTTTGCTAGGCAGCTGCAAAACATTTTTTTGATATGATTTTGCATAAAGAGTTTGTAAGCTTTTGATTTTTAAATCAGAATATTTTTATTGAAAAAAAGAGATCATTGAGAAAACGTGACGATATTCAACTTCACATTCTTTCATGCTTTTTTGCAAGCCTTACAAATTTCTTTTGCTCATACATTTTACAGTTCCCTTTTGGGATTACAAGCCAAGCATGAATGTAAGATGTATTTTCCCGGATCAAAGAAGACGCATGTATAACAGCAACATGTTATCGAGATTGACAGAAAAAATGGAAATTGGATTATCTGAAACAAATCACTTTATTGAGCAAGAAGACCCAAAAGCTGAAGTTAGATTGAGAAGTTGTTTAGAAGAACTAGCAACAGATTGTAGCAATTATTTACAAATAACCAAGAATACGCTAACTGGTCCCGGAACAGGAAAAACAAAGTTAGATAAAGAAAGAATAAAATTATGCCAAAGAGAAATCGAAACAATTGGAAACATGGCTCGAAACCTTCGAGCACTCGTAACTCGCTCATCACTCAAAGAACGCTTCAAAACTGCTCAAACTTATTTACAAAAATTAAGGTTTCTCATAGAAGATGTAAGTTGATGATAACTATAACTCACATTTGAGATAAAATCAATAATCGATTGTGAAAGAGATAAATAAATATGTGGTTAAAGTGAAGCATTCATGAATGTGCTAATTTTCTTTTTATCACACAATTGAATGCTCTATAATAATCTCTCATTAAATATTACCAACTTTACAGCCACAACATGCACTCCCAGATGTTTTCATATGGCTTATCGCTAATGGAAAACGTATCGCTTACCATCGAATGAATGCTAGGGACTTAATCTACTCGACGACGGATGAGGAAACAGGGGCTCAATGTGGAAAAGTTCAAACGGTATTTTTTAAGCTTCCTGGAAAGCAAGCAGCAGGTCCGGCTGGTTGGAAAATTAGAGCGAAATTAACATTATATGTTTGGTTAGGAATAGTAAAACACAAAAAGTTTTTCTTTAGTGGCCTTCCTAGGGGCTTTGAACTATCACAAGATTTGAGAAATGCTGAACGACCCAGAGCATTAGCACCGACTAACATTCACTACTTGGAGAAACACGTAAATTTTTATTGATTTTGTTTATTAATGCTTCTCTGTTTCAATTTCGTGACATTTTAATTTACACGCTATGTTATACATGCACAGACATTTCAACTTCGTGCTCATATCTACCAAGCGAGATCATTAATTGGCTCTGATGCAAGTGGATTAAGCGACCCTTATGCTACTGTTTTCATTTCTGAATTTTCAAAGACAACTCAAGTTATTGAAGAAACTCTCAGTCCGACGTGGGATGAGTTGCTTGTATTTGACGATGTTTTGGTTTACGGCGCAAAAGAAGAAATTCAACGTGACCCTCCAACAGTTGTTATTGAGATTTACGATCAAGACAAGGTTGGAAAGTCGGAGTTTATTGGCAGAGCAATTGCGAAACCGAAAGTAAAGCTTAAAGAGAATCCTTATAAAACGCCAATCTTAGAATGGTTTGAGATTATCCGCGGAAATGATAGCGCTGGGGAGTTGTTAGCAGCATTTGAAATGCTTGAAATTGGGTCTAATGATTTACCAGCTTTAACTGAACCAAAATATATACCAGTTGATGTAAAAGGTATTTTCTTATTAGGATTCTAATCTTCATTCATCAAATCATGTTAAATTTATTTCTTTTTTTTTCCTTTATTCAACAATTTCAGGAGCTAACAGCCAACATCCGATTATTTTTCCTGTTCCTCGCGATGTTCGACCACACTTAGCTCGATTCCGAATTGAAGTACTGTTTTGGGGATTGCGAGATTTAAAACGAGTTCATTTTATGAGTGTAGATAAACCACGAATTGATGTTGAATGTTCAGGAAACATTCTCAGCTCTAGTATTATTCAAAACGCAAAGAAAAATCCCAACTTTGCTAATATGCTCAAGTTTTTTGATTTGGAATTACCGGTTGAAGAAACTTATGCTCCACCAATAACAATTCGATGTGTAGATTGTAGATCTTTCGGTCGATACACATTAGTCGGAACTCATCAAATAACTTCCATTCATAAGTACATGCATCGACCTGCTCCAAGGGAATCGGTAAGCAAGCAAAATGGTCACATTATACTCTCATCCGACAAAACAATCACTAATGAAGAACAACAACAACAACAACAGCTTCTCATAACAACCGACGGCACCAGGCTACAAAGAACATCGTCTTCTTGTGAAAATTTAACTTTATACGGTGCTGCTTGTGTCGGAAAAGTGTAAGCGACTTTTGACTTTTTTATTTCAATTATATGAAACGTTATCTTTCATCTTGAATGTTCTTTTCAGAATGAAAAAAAGCACATCGAAAAAGAAGCATCTCCAACAAATGTCAGATGATTCAATGGAACAAGAAGATGACGATGACGAAACAAAAGACTGGTGGACTAAATATTTTCTCTCGTATGAAAAGTTGATTGAATCTACAAAGGGATCATCACAGCGAGCTTATGAAAGCTTGTGTATCTCACCAGTAAACGATGGCGAACATCAAAAAAGAAGATTTACTCTTATCAGTAAATCTAAAATTGTTCAGAAAATTAGTCCCAAGCACGTTGCGAAAACACAAACGAAAGTTAAAAACTTCGCAACTTGTGAAATTTTCCCTCATGAGCTTGAGGCACAATCAGAGTATAATTATTTCAAAGAGTGGCTTCTATCTTTTCCTTTATATCGAGGAAAGAAAACAGGCGATAGTATGGAAGATGAGAATCGAATAGTCGGATATTTTAAGGGATCAATAAAAGTTTATCGACTTCCAGTTGACAAGACAATGGAACCAGCATTTGCACCCTCACTACCCCTCAATGATCCAATTCATGTTCTTGTTCGAGTTTACATTGTAAAAGCGACCGATTTACATCCGATGGATTTAAATGGCAAAGCGGATCCTTACGTTGTACTCCAATTAGGCGGTAAAAAGATTTCTGACAAAGATAATTACGTCAGCAAACAACTAAATCCAGTTTTTGGAAAATGTTTTGAAATTGAATGTTGTTTTCCCCAAGACTCGATGTTAACGGTGCAAATATTTGATTGGGACTTGGTGGGTTCAGATGATTTAATTGGAGAAACAAAAATTGACTTGGAAAACAGATTTTACTCAAAACATCGAGCACTTTGTGGTTTATCGAAGAAATATGAAGAGTAAGTTTAATTATATAGAAAAGACCTTTTGATCTATAACATATTTATTGTCTTTCTTTCAAGTACTGGATACAATGCTTGGAGGGATCCTATGAAACCGACACAGATTCTTCTAAAACTGTGTAAAGATAATAAGCTGGAGAATCCGCATTACTTTCAAGACAGAGTTGTTATTGGTCGTTACTGTATGACCTTTGGTAAAGATGAAGTGATAGCTTGGAATAGTCCTACTACATGTAAATATCGAGACGAACATCTTGCACTTGCTGTTCTCCATCGATGGGAGGAAATTCCAAGAGTGGGATGTAAAATTGTTCCTGAACATATTGAATCTCGACCAATTTATAATCCTGAAAAGCCAGGAATTGAACAAGGCAAACTTGAAATGTGGGTGGATTTGTTTCCAATGGATATGCCACTACCAGGTCCACCTGTTGACATTTCACCACGAAAACCAAAATCTTATGAATTAAGGGTTGTGATATGGAATACCGATGATGTGGTTTTAGAAGACGATGCCTTTTTCAGTGGGGAAAAAATGTCAGATATTTACGTCAAAGGATGGCTTAAAGGTCCACAAGATGTTCAATCAACAGACATTCACTATCGCTCTCTGACAGGCGAAGGGAATTTTAATTGGAGATTCATCTTCCCTTTCGAATATTTGGCTGCTGAAGAACGAATCGTTTTATCTAGAAAAGAATCTTTGTTTAGCTGGGATGAAACCGAAGTAAAAATTCCAGCACGATTGGAACTTCAAGTGTGGGATGCAGACCATTTTTCGGCAGATGATTTCCTTGGAGCTATTTCACTAAATCTCACCAGATTTCCAAGAGGGGCTAAAAACTCTAAACTTTGTTCTCTTGATATGCTGAAATCTGATGTTCCAACTGTCAACATATTTAAACAAAAGCGTGTCAGAGGGTGGTGGCCTTTTTTCATCAAGAAGGAGAACGATGAGATGGAACTGACAGGAAAAGTTGAAGCCGAAATTCACTTACTTTCTAAAGAAGAAGCAGAGAAGAATCAAGCTGGGTTTGGACGTAATGAACCAGATGCACTTGAAAAACCGAAGTGAGTAATTCAATAAACTTGAAACTTATCTTTTTCATTGTCATTTATTATCCCTTTAGCCGTCCGGATGCATCTTTTATGTGGTTCTTAAATCCTTTGAAATCCATACGATATATCATTTGGCATAACTACAAGTGGAAAATAATCAAAGCATTAATTTTTCTCTGCATAGCTTTTATGATACTTCTTTTCTTTTATTCCATTCCCGGGTACACCGTGAAAAAACTTATTGGAGCTTAAAGATGTTAATTTCAATGAGTATGATTAAATATTGAAAAAAGTTTCCACGTTGAAGTATAATTAAGAATCAAGAAAAAGCAAACATAAAAGAAAAAGGAAATTTATATCTAAAATTTAATTTGGCCTTTTACATTCTCACTGTTATGAATAAATTTTAAATTTTATCTAATCAAATTAAATACACCACTTGAAAAGACAAATTTTAAGCTTATAACAATTTCAAATTCTCAAAATGCTTTCTTATGTTTGTGTATTAATGATCTACTTCTCAACGTATAAGTGAATGTTTATGCAACATTTCATCGCTCAGATGATTATTTTAATTCTGAGTACATTTATGTAGATTAGAATAGATGTTTTGATTATTCATCTTTTCTTTTCATCTGATTAAGGAATATTTTAAGCATATCTATATTTATACACAAAAGATATTTAGGAAATAAGGTAAAGGCAAATATATAATCGAGTATTGTGAAATTTTAAAATATTTATTCTTGCTATACTGTTACGTAATCTCTATTGCTTTTATGTTATCTAGTGTTAACACCAAATTATTTTATTTAGATTAAACATCTACATATAAAAATTATTAAAAAAACTTCAATTAGATATTTAGAAGTTCCATCATGCATTGAAATTTTTATTTCAATAGAATTTTATTCTTATATTGTAATATTCATGCAATGCTAAGATATTTATTAGACTTACCATGAAATGCGTCTTTTGAAGTGTTTTTAAAACTATTTATTAAGATAAGTCGAAATATTTTTATTTCTCATTGGAACCAAACATATGGCTGAAAATTGTTTAAATATCTACATTAGTATTCCTCAAGAAAGCTTTATTCCTCAAATTTATGATAAAACAAAAATGCGTTTACAAATCATATTCAAAAGCTCATTTTATATATCAACATAAATAGATAAGCACTTAACCCATAATACCTAATCCTATAACGTTAAATTATTAAAAATATTATTTTAAGCTTATTTTTAAAAAGCTTTCTTCGACAATGAATAGTTTCCCAAATATCTTTCAAAGATGATGTAGTTTTTATTATTGAAATGTTATTCAAATGAAATAAAAGATATGAAGTTATTGACAATCGCTAAGTCTGCAACATTGTGATTGTAGCTTTCTTAAACCTTTCATGCACCATGTTGAATATTCAAGAAACTTTCTTACATTAAATTAGTTAGAATTGTATTTGAAATATTAAACATTCACTGTTTAGAGTGAAAGTCATATTTTTTAAAACTTTAACACGTGAAACAACATTCTAAAACTTTAAAAATATCTATGAACCCACAGGTACTACATAACCAATTTTTCTTCACTGAATTTTAGTTTATTCAATATTTTAAAATAAATATCTGAAGATATCTTAGAAATACTAATTAAAAAAAATACTGTTGAATTACAACATAGATTTTAGAATCCTTACAATTTACTTCAAATTATTATTTTTAATTCATTGAACGTTCAACTGATCAGATAAATATTACAAGATTTCAATTATCAATATATTTTTCATTACATATCCAAGCGTACAAATAATTTGAAATAAGATTTTGTTCAAGAAAGTTCAAAATATTTATAAAAAAATTTATTCCTTTTGGACACAAAACATTTCAAATTTAACTCATTTGAAAATCACTAAAAAATATGCTAACTACACATATCTTTATACTTCGTTTGTATACCCGAGAAAATTATCCTCAATAAATTGGAAGTTGGATTCACAATAAAATAAAGTCTATAACTACAGAATGACATGTCAAAGAATATCTTCAGTATTTGAATGTCTATTTAAGGAGAATCTCGGGGAAAATTATGAAGAGTCAAACACAAAATTTCTTTTTTCATGAGTACGAAAAATTTTATTATAATCTGTCAGATATTATTCATTAATTATGATAAAAAATCTTATTTATTAATGACAGTTTTATTAGTTATCTGCATGTGATTGCATATGTAAGATAAGTGTTCTCAAAATTCAAAACAATCTATAATAAAAGAAAAAATACCAAGCTATGTTTAAATTTCCAAATTTATTTAGAGACAGATTTTGCAGGTAGATTCGTTTTGATCAAATGGTTTTTGATTCTTTTAGACAAAAACTGTTCCATAATACTCTATGGATGAAGGCTTTTATATTACCATCTTCTGCTTCACGTAAACTTCTTCCCAAAAGTCTTCTATTTTACTTAAATCCTTATTAGATACTTAATTTTAGATAACATTAATTAAAAGCGAGGAATAAAAATAATTTCATGCTGTTTTTAATGGCAATGCTTTCAGTGAAAGAAAACTTGAGTAACAAACTTCGTCATTAAACTTTGAGACAAAAGTTTTTTACTTGTTATTACTTGAAACGACATTGACGGATGGATGATTTCACAGTCGAATTATTCTTCTTACTTCTTTCCTAATCGTTTTTCAGCAACAATTGAATCTGTTTCATAACTTAAGAATTCCCATAACACAATTTTGCTTATGTTTTTTCTTATTGTTTATTTTATATTTCTTAAGAAAACTTTGTGGATAATGAAAAAATTTGATATTTTATTAATGTTTTTTTTTTGATTTTATTTCACTTAAACAGTTTAACAGCGCGCTGCAGCGATTCAAATCATATTGAGCTTTGCAAGGAAAAAATAACTTTTCATATCTAGTCGCATTATCTACTACAGTTGAACTTCGATAAACAGATGACTGAAGGTGCATCAGTTAATCGAGGTATCAGTTAATCGAGGCAATTTTTCATACAAATTCGATTCAAGGGGACAAAAAAATATCTGTTTATCAAGGTTTATCTGTTTATCGAAGTAGCTGTTTATCGAAGTTCCACTATATAACATAAAAACATCCTTGAAATAATACATATATTAATTTATATTATTGTTGGCGTAGTAGATTTGGGTGTTGAGGCTCTCAAGGCAACTCCTTCATAAGTTTTTTGAATTTTCACTTCCATTATTATAGAATCGTTTTTGATGTAATTTCCGCTTTTAAATGAATGAAAACAAATATTAAGACCTTTGATATTACTAATAATTGATCAAAATAAACTGACCTGTTAACAATCTGATGGGGAATGTGAATAAACTGATTTTGGTATTCCAATCTGTCGTTACGTTTTTTTGTTATCACTAATTTTGTGATGTCAACAGCATCATTCAAGTCGTCTGGTTGATCTCTCAAAATGATGTCAGCCTTAAGTTTGCATGGCCATGGAAGAAGTGTATCAAAATCTCCATTCACAACAGTAAGACATGCTATTAAGTTGCGGTTCTTCCATGTTCCAATTCCATTTAAATGCACATCAAGACGCAAAGCATAACCGTAATGTTTGTTAGAAAAAATTGGGCTTTTCAGTGGGACATCTGATTCTTTGGCATCTTTAAGTTTCCTAGAATAATGGTTTATCTTCCATATCAAATGTCCCCGAATATTTGTTATCATATTGAACTGTCGTTGGACTCGAAGATGTTCTTCAAGATCTGCTAAGCCTTGTTTTGTTTCATAGATAATCTCCTTATACATCATTATTTCCTTCTCAAGTTTCTCTGATTTTTCTTCAGTATCATTTACTGTATTTGTTACTTGTTTCAAATTGTATTCTGTTTTCGATTGACGATCATTAAAAGTGACTAAATCACTTTCAATTTGATCTAATCGAGAAAAGGAATGAGATAGGTTGTCGCTAAAATTAAAAAATAATAATTTAGATTTTTACTGAATGCGTATACATAAATTTACATACTCTGTGTAATGATGTTGATTTGTATTTATCGATTCCACCCGATTTAGCTTCTCATTAATTGCAGAGATGAATTTTACGCAATCATTCATATCGTCCGATGATTGAAATTTAAGTTTTTCAAATTCACTCTCTATCATCAAAAAATAATTTTTCATTAGTTGATTCTTAACGTATTTGAATACAATATGTCTAACAAAATAATTATTGGATGTAGAGAAATGATCTATTTCTACCTAATCTCTTAAATTCATTCATCCATTCATTATTAGCGAGAGTAACTTCACTGCTACTTGAACTTGGGATAATGTTTTTCTCCATGGCATTAAATGTCTTGGAGATTTCCACTCGAGAACTCTTGACTTCCTGCTCTTTGAAAGGAAGAATATTTTTATCGATATGAATAAACATGGTCTACAAATATTGTCTTGCCTGAAACTCTTTCAGTAAATTCTGAACAACTCCGTTCAAATCTTTTATCTCCAAGTGTCTGCTTTCCTTTTCTTCTTGTATTCTTTTTTGTAGAAGGTTGAGAACCTCACTTACCTTAACAGTCCACTCATCAGTTATCTCAAAAATGAAATTAAATTATAACCAAAAAGCTTTTCTTTCTGTTTAAAACTTACCTGGTTTCGTTTTTTTAAGTTACCAAGTTCGCCGATAACATCATGCCGCATTTGAATTTCTTCGTTCAGTGATTTTCGTAATTTGATCAAGTTTTCCTCTATTAATTCAACTCTGTCATTTTCTATAATTGGTGAATCCTTTAAGCTTTGAAAGTTTGCAATCCCATTGTGCATCTTCTTATTGGAATTTTCTCCTTTTGTGCAAGTTTTGATGTGATTTTCAAGGTTTTTACGTTGAATGTAAGACAAACAGTTCAAAGGACACTTTTCCAATACTTGACCACAAGTTAATAAATGATTCTGTTGAAAGCTTAATATTACTAGATGTGAAAATAAAATTTCTTTCATATTTCTGAGCGATGAAAATGTTTAAATTCAAAAGTATTTTTCCATGCCCTGCTTTTTTATGTTTTTATCTTTTTCGGCATTGTTTACTTTCGCGTATACAACTAACATTTGGAATGTGTGAAACATTTACCGTACACAGGTTTCGGTACAATCAAAAGCTTATCACTTTTACGACTTCTATTATTGTGAATGACTAATGAAACATAGAACTCGACATTGGCCCAGGTTTTAAATTGGTTTACAATTACCTTAATGTTTTTATCATCTAACCATTCTCTACAAAAGTAGCATGAAGTCTTTTGTAAAGTAATTTTTGATTCCATTCTAAAAATGTTGATCAGTTAAATGTAGAATACTTCGAAATATTGAAAAAAATTAATTAATGTAAATTTAAAATGATAACAATAATTTAGCACTACAATGGAATTATCAGAGATGTCTGGTTAAAAGCAAACTCAGAACGATCAAACACATGAACGATCTGCTTCAAAACTTTTTTATTTCTGATTCAATTTTCTCTTTCTATCGAGACGCAAAATTTTATCAATGGGGTGTGTGCAATTTGATAAGATAAGCAAACACAAACAAAATATTATAAAAATTCATTAAACTAGCCATAACATTTATTCACTTAGATAAGTCTTTTAAAGTCATAAACATGTATGATACATAAATTCATTCCATTTTAAATTTATCTTATGATTAAGCAATTCCGAAAGTGAGTGAACTTTAAATTTCTAAACTTTCTTCTCTGTCTAAATCCAAATCATGAAAAGCTCTTTCCACATCACTTCATGGGAAATCAAATTAAATTTTAATTTAAATTGGGTTTAGATTTGTTCTTTGATGTTCTTTTTAATATTAATTAACTATCAAATGAATGAAACTTTGGAGTTTTTATAAAAAGTATTGAGTATAATTTAATTAACACAAATTCCAGTTGATGATATCCCCGCAGTGCCCTGTAATCTTTTTGAAAATGTTATATTTAATGGTTTTATGTTTTTTTTTGTGTTGCTTTTTGTGTTGCTTTTTGATGTAAAAATTTTTGTAAACATTTTTCCATTTAGACAACAAATCAATTTTATATATTTTATTCACTCTTATTTAACATTCAACAATTAATATTGAAACATTTATAAGAATAATGTATTGTAATGTAGCATTTTGTTTGTCATATTTTAAATTTTCATCATCAACATTCAACAAAATTGGTTATAATATTTAATCATATCTTCTGGGATACTCAACAATTACATTTTGACCTCGCCGTCGTGTTGTCAAGTTTTATAGAAGCGTCATTCCCATTATGACTATTTTCAACAAGAGGGGGTAGTGTGATTGGCAGCATTCTGCCAGGGAATGAAAGAGTATCCATTCTCAACATTACTTTGTCCAAGAGCATCTCCACAGCTTTGCTTACATTTTCTCCTAAATAGTTAAATGATTTTATAGTTTTATAGGTAGATGAAACAACGAACTTAATATAAAAAAACAACCTGTATATGCGCTTGTTTCAATATAAGGTACGTCATACTTTTCAGCAAGACTTTTTGCTCGTGAGGTGTTTACAACTCTCAAATAATCCAAATCCAGTTTGTTACCACATAAAACAATATCAGGATTATCACAATATGCATGAATCTTTAACTGTTCAATCCAACTCTGGACCTCTAAGAATGATCTTTCATTTGTAATATCAAATATTAAAAGAAACCCCATGGAATCGCGGAAGAAGGAAGTTGTTAATGAGCGAAAGCACTCTTGCCCTAAAACATTAAGAACAATAATTGAGGTTTGAAATATATTCACAAATATTTTGTCTCCTTTCCCACCCGCAGTGTCCCATAATTGCAAATGTATTCGGTGATTAATTCCTTTTGAGTTGTAAAGCTTTTCATGATGACAGAGACACAAGAAAATTATGATGAATAATTAATTCCCAAGGGAACAAATAGAAAAATATTTACTCACCAATCTCTTTTCACGAAAATCAATTCCAACTGTGGAGATGAAACGAGAATGAAATACACCATCAGTGTATTGATACAAGAAGCACGTTTTGCCCACACCGCTATCTCCCAAAGCTAGAAATTTTATCAAATAAT
Organism: Clunio marinus; assembly: GCA_900005825.1. Lineage (NCBI taxonomy): Eukaryota > Metazoa > Arthropoda > Insecta > Diptera > Chironomidae > Clunio > Clunio marinus. Next base: position 603,914 of record CVRI01000036.1, on the reverse strand, counting down.
CATAGTCGCAGTACATCGAAGGCATTTTTCTTCCGCTCCCAAGCTTCCCTTTTGATTTCGATAATATTTAACTTAATGCTTAGATTCAGGTATTTATTCTATGAAGGTCCTGAATGAAAAAAAAATATACAAAAGAAAATAATTTAATATTTTGTTAGGCATTTTAAAAGTGGTTTATGTTCTTTCAACGAATGACTTGTGAAATTGATAATGACAGTAACAATATAAAAATAGAAAGTAACATTGAACCTTTCAATGAAACAATACGATTGCAATATCGTTCATAAACATTGAAGCTTCTGCTCTTGACCTAATTGTGCAGTCAACATGATGGCAGTATAAAAATTTATAAATATGTTAGGCATATTCTAGTAATGCTTCAGGAGGATTTACTTCACCGGAAATGATTTAGGGTGCTATGAAAAAAATAAGGCATTTTCCTTTCTTTTGTCTAATTTTATTATAAATGATGTTATGTTTTATCTAGCGATGTTTATGAAGCACGAAATGTTCTGCTCTTTTCATCAAAAATTCCTTTGTGCCATACATTAAGCATCTCTTGTAAGAGAACAATCAAAAGCACAATTTAATTTCACAATAAAAGTCATTTCTTCATATCAGTCTACTTAATTTAAAAATCTGAACGCTTTAAATTTCACTTTTTTTATCGATTTTCAATCTCTCTTGTTAGCTAATCATGAAAATGGTTATACTTACATGCAGGAGATATTTAAATTTTAACATTAATTATAAAAAAAAATACATTTAGATTTGAATTTAAAACATTAAAATAACAAACGCAGTTAAATTCTTTATACCTCTGAACATCTCATTAAAGCTTTGGTACATTAAAAGTTTAATGAGTTTAAAATTGGGATATTTAATTAACTTCCAAGTTTAAATATACTTTAAGTTAAATCTCAAGAACAAATTTTGAATCAAATATATTTGGAAATAAATTTGATACATAAATATGAGCCGAATATGCGTATTTCAAAAATTGTTATCTTAGGAATGTTCAATTTGAAATACAATTTCTCAGTTTCAATTTGTACCAAAATTTATGCTATTATCATTATAACTAAAGGAAACTCGATTAAACATTATGAGTGAAAACCATTAGATAAATATGTATTTCAAATATTTTTGTTTGCACATTTTCCACTGATTATATTTTTCAGCATATTACAACTACCTCAAATGCTATAACTGAAAATATTTAATTTATCCATTTTCTGAATTGCACACTGTTAATTGTTGTATTATTAAAAAACACAATAATATCTAACTTCTTATTTATTCAGTAAAAATATCAATTTCCCTTTGATTCTTCTGAAGCTATTAAAACTCTGATGAACTTTGTAAGTTAATATCTTTATGCAACAAGCAACAGGATGAAAGTAAAAGCTTCGAAAATATTTTGTTTCGTTTTCTATGTTCGTAGCTTTTCTCTCGATTCTCTCTCACAAAAGTTCTCTCTAAAATATTTATCGTTTCTTCAATGTCATGCGTAAATTTGAAATCAACATGTGCTTTTGATTAGCTTTTGTCTATGAAATGAAAAATTAAACTCTTAACGGTGAAAATGTAGATTTATATTTACTTCATCATCTGGTACTAATTCTGTTGCTGCTGTATTCGATGAATTGAAGGTCATTTAACAGAACTACAATTAACTATGATATTAAGGTCAAGATTCTAAAATAGATTTCTTCAACAAAAAGTGCTTAATGTTGAATGAAATTTTTCGATTTGACACATTTTCATGTTGGAAAAGATTACACTGAAGTTTCATTGAAAT
>CVRI01000036.1:568833-600006 GCA_900005825.1 Clunio marinus | reverse complement strand
TCATTTGAAATTGATTTGAAGTAGATAATTAGATGTGAAAATATTTTGTAGATAACTTTTTTTTTGAGTAGATAAAGGAATTAAAACAAAAATAAAGTAAATTGATAATGTCGGAATACGATGAATGCATTGAAATCATGAAGAGAATTGAAAGTACAACAGGAAATGCAGCAGGAAAGATGCAAGTCAGGGGTACAATAATCATACACAAAAAAGAAGTTGTTCACAGTTCATTAGGAAACTCAAAAACACTCTCACTTTCTCGTAGTCTTGATCCGTTAACTGCAATTTGCAACAACTGCATTCGTTGTCTAGATCCAATGGATAAAGCAGAATTCATAAAAGTCAATTTCTCATCTCGAGATGAGAATAATGAAGTGATGTGTGCAACAGATGATGATTTTCTTTCGGTGGTTGTTCAAGATCATCCGATTAACAATCTTCGAGAAGCTTTAATGAAAGGAAAATTAAACCAGAAAGGCTACAAACATGACCAGCAAAATTTCTTTTTTCCCTCAATTCAATGAACTTAACGAGGAAATGATTATTTATTATCATGTTATATCTAGTTATATTTATAAATAAAATTAAATTCCCAATTAATCATTGAAATTTTTATGTATGTCTCTAAAGATAACAAGAAAACGTTTTTCTAAAATTTTCACTTCATTTGCAATTTATATCTTGAAAAATTCGCTTGGATTTTAGTAGGTATATTTTAATCAAATGAGATTAGATAATTATGATCACCATGGCTGTACATTTCGATACCTCAAATAATTGTCATGGTTACGCTGCAACGATTAACTTAAAAAATATTATCGCTATATCGACATTCATTGATGTCATAGTCATAAACTTCTGTGTCATGACAAGTTACGGCAGTTTCGCATTTAGAATATGCAGAATTAAAAAAATTTCTTCTTCCGAAATATTTGAGGGCACAATCTACAGGTTCACATTTGCCAAATGGATCTAAATCTTCGGACTTGCATTCAGTATAATCTGAATTTATTTTCATGTCGTGGAAATAATCTGAAAAAAATTATTTAAAATGGGATGATTTGGAATAACATTGATTGATTTACAAAATATTAAATCAGAAATTGATTTTGAATCAATCGTTGTATTAAAAGAAATAATTTCTGATTCCTCATTTAGATCTCCAGATGACTTGTATTCAGTCACTCTCAAAAAGCATTTTCCGATCCGATTGATGGGAATCATTGTGGGCCATACCAAAGTAACAGTTAAATGTTTTCCAGGTTCCAAATAAAATATTCGACATCCTTCAATGTTTTGAGTCTAAAAATTATGCATTCACTGATACCTAATATTGCAATTAATGAATATGATAACATTTTACATTGCAATCCCATTTATTATGTATTAATAAGCAACATTTTCTTGAATGTATATTGAGATTGACATTTTCCTTGGCTTTATAATTTTTTATATCAATATCTAAAAGAAAAATTTGTAGATTATGAGGCACATTTAAAAATATACAAATATCATGACTTTTAATGAATTACCGAAAAACAAACCGAAATCATTTTTGTTAAGGTGTCTCATTTTTATGCTTTTTATGAACTTTTTATCCATATGTCTTGAAAATGATAGATGTGAAAGGAGTAAAATTAATAGAAAATGTGTCTTTAGCTGCATATTTTAAGAGATGGAAAATTTCATCTGTTCCAACAAAATACTTAAAATATAAAAATTCATTGCAGACTAGATCTAGATTAAAAAAAAAAATTAATGGATTTTAACTCTTTAAGACTTACCTTTAAGCTTCATTACTGTTTGAAATATCATTGAAACCTATTACGTGCAAACCATGGTTACTTTACTTAATTCTTTTTCGCTCACATGTTTTTACTGAAAAAAATGAACCAATAAGAATATATGTTGACGTGACATAAGATATCTGCTCAGAATTAAGCAATATTGTTCCAATATCAACCTTCTATTTCACATTTTTATTTATCATTTAATAACAATAAGATGGCAATGCATGTGGTGAAATTTTTTAGTTATCGATGATGTATCAAAATATATGTAGGTGAATGAATATGTTAAATGAATAACCCCTTTGAATTCGATGATTATGTGAGAGAAAATTTAAAATTTTACAAGAAAAATTACCTACTAAAGAGAGCTGTTGAGCTCGATAGACATCGTGAGAGCACTTCAAGGGGGTTTTCTGTTTTTAAATGGAAGGTTGCTGAAATACAATTGTCTTCAAAAGATTCATAAATAGGTAGTTAGTATCTTAAAACGTATCTAATTTAATAAGGAAAGTAAGTCAGAATATTTGTACAATTTTAAGAAGCATAATGTACAAGTTAGAGATTGTCGAGATATTTGACAACCGGAGAAAGCACCATGATGAACCCCTTACAGCAATACCAAGAGCAATACGAATGAAGAGAGGAATTCTGTTTCTTATTTCTCAATTTTAAATAGTTTGCTATTTCATCTTTCCATTTTATTCTACCTCAAGTTTAAAAATTTAGAATAAGCATTAAAAAGTGTTTAACTACACTAACTACCTAGTGAATTAAATATAAAGAAGTTTATGTTCCTTACTACATATAAACTTATCAAATTGTGAGTGACATTCAGTAGTAATTTAGATATTTTTGTTTCAATAATAATTTCAGAAGACAATGGTTGATCTCTTACTGCTCAATCAATTATTGTTTTTAAAACCATTTTAGTTTTAGTTTTAATTTAATTGAAAAGCATATCAGAATAAATTTATTCTCTACTAAATTTTGTTTGAAACATAAGTGATGCGTGAATTTTGTGAATTTGGAATGGTTTTCAGTGATGATATTTTTATCGTTATCTCGTTTTTAATAAAAAAAAACTAATAAAATAAGAGAAGTACCTATATTTGGATGTGTGTGTTAGCCGGTATTGATTTGGACGTAAAATAGAATAAAAGAAGAAATTTGTGTTCAGTCCTCTGTGAAATATCAACAAGTGAAATTGTTTCAATCTTTATTCGAAATGGCAGTGCGTGCTAAAAAGTATATTTATGGAAGTGCTTTCAAGGGCGAACCAAAGCTTTCTGATATTCAGTTAGTCGAAGAAGATTTGCCACCTCTAAAAGATGGAGAAATATTGATTGAAGCTCTGTTTTTGAGTGTAGATCCTTATATGAGACCGTACATGACAAGATATCCAGTAGGGACCCCAATGATTGGAGGTCAAATGGCCAAGTATAGAATCTAAACGTTTCTAAAAATCAGTTTTAATTTTTTCCCCTTTTCAGAGTGATCGATTCGAAACATTCCAAATATCCGAAAGGAACGATTGTGTTTGCTCAAGTTGGTTGGCGCACACATACAATCGTTAATCCTGAAGAACTCAAAATACAGGAATTTTATGAGTTTCCAAAATTTGAGGGTCTATCCCCTTCTTTGGGTCTCGGATATTTGGGAATGCCGGGAAACACTTCCTATTTTGGTTTCTTAGAAATTTGTAAACCAAAGGAAGGAGAAACTGTTGTTGTGACTGGTGCTGCGGGAGCTGTCGGTTCACTTGTTGGTCAAATTGCTAAGCTTAAAGGATGTCGAGTCATTGGTTTTGCTGGTTCCGACGACAAATGCAAATGGTTAGAAGATGAGTTAAACTTTGACAAAGCTATCAACTACAAAAAAGGAGATATGGAAAAAGCATTGAAGGAAGCGGCTCCCAAAGGGGTTGATTGTTACTTTGATAACGTTGGTGGTGAATTGAGTTCAATCATTATTCATCAAATGAATTTGTTCGGCCGTATATCTGTTTGTGGGTCAATTTCTGGGTACAACGATCAAGAGATTCTTGTTCCAGCACCACAGAAAAAATTTGTTTTTTCACAACTTAAAATGGAAGGATTTATTGTTTGGAACTGGGCAAGCCGTTGGTTTGAAGGCATAACAGAGGTTGGAAATTGGATCCAATCAGGAAAAGTCAAATACCATGAGACCATAACACTTGGATTTGAGAATATGCCAAAAGCTTTCATTGAAATGTTGCGTGGAAAAAACACTGGAAAGGCTATTATTAAAGTTAAATAAAGATTTTCTTGTTTTTTAAACACGTAATGCTTACGAATGTTTTCTTATCAAACTGTTTCGATACTAAATGTTTAATCAGTCTGCTCAAATGATTCGTTATCGAAAAATGATTTTTATTTTATTTTCAGTCGTACATTAGAAGCGTCAACATATAAACGGCTTGCATAATAAGAAAATTATCATGATGATTCGGCGTCTTTTTTCGAGTAATGCTTTAAAGGCACGTAAATTTTTGTATGTGAAACCATTCAAAGGTGAACCCACTGCGTCAAACTTTGAACTTGTTGAGGAAGATGTTCCTGCTTTGAAGGATGGTGAGATTTTAGCTGCAGCTGAATATATTTCGGTTGATCCTTATATGCGTCCTTATATGGCTAATTATGAGCCGCCTTGTACGATGATTGGTGGACAAATTGCTAAGTAAATATTTTTTGGTTTCAAAAATAAACTTGAATGCCTGAAAAATTACAAGATTGTGAAATTGGCTTTAACTTCCTTAAATTATTTATAACAAAGTTTTTAAGTCGAAACTTAAGCTGCTTTCACATCCCTCATTTTTTATTTCTTGTTTCGGGTTTTTCGCTTACACTTTACTTTATTTTTCTGTCTCTTAGAATTATAGAAAGCAAGAATTCGAAGTTTCCCAAAAGATGAAATAATTTTTGGTCAATTTGGATGGAGAACGCATAAAGTTCTCAACCCAACTGAAAGGCAGAAAGAAAGTTTTCAAGATTGTTATATATTGCCAAAATGTGAAGGTCATCCTACATCATTGGGTTTGGGAGTTCTTGGAATGCCTGGTAATACTGCTTATTTTGGTCTTCTAGAATTATGCAAACCTAAAAAAGGAGAAACAATTGTAATAACTGGTGCTGCGGGTGCAGTCGGCTCCCTTGTTGGGCAAATTGGAAAACTTCAAGGATGTCGTGTGATTGGTTTTGCTGGTTCCGAAGATAAATGTAGATGGTTAGAAAATGAATACGGGTTTGACAAAGCGATCAATTACAAATCGGAGAATCTATACAAACAATTAAAAGCAGCGGCCCCAAAAGGTGTTGATTGCTTTTTTGATAACGTGGGAGGAGAAGCGAGTTCAATGATATTTCATCAAATGAATAATTATGGAAGAGTTGCAGTCTGTGGTGCAATTTCTTCCTACAACTCTGAAATACCAAAAGTTCCCGCACCACAAACTATTTTTGTTTTTAAACAACTGAAAATGGAAGGATTTTTGGTCTGGAGATGGTCTCATAAATGGATGGAAGGGATTACAGAAATTGCAAAATGGGTTCAAGACGGCAAAATTAAGTATCATGAAACTGTAACTGAAAACTTTGAGAACATGCCAAAAGCTTTTATTGAAATGCTACAAGGAAAAAATTATGGAAAAGCAATTGTTAAAGTATGAAATAATGTAGATGGCTCAAAATATGAATAAAAACTGTTTAATTTTATAATAAAATTTTTATTGCATTCGCCACATAGTTCGTTTGGCGTGTTGAGTGTTATTGTCATTATTTGCAAGTTACAACATACAGAAATCATTCCTTTCATCGATTAATCTCATTAATTATATTGGTCAATGTTCTTTAATTCCACGATAATAATTTGAAGATATAGAAAAATAAATACTTTTTGGTAAGTAGTGTTACAGATGGAATTAATTACATTTTGAGGAATCTTTTCTTTAACCAATGCGTTTAGATTGAACTTTCGAGCATAAATTAAAATGATGTGTGTGATTCCAACGACCATTGCGACATTGAAATGTTGCATAACGTTCAAGGTTATCATGGATTTCATAAGATCTTGCACATTTGACCCGACAGACTGTTAATTCGGGGATGTAAAGTTCGTTTTCCACTTCTTTTATCAGCTCACGATCAACTTTACAAGAGAATTTACCATGCTCAGGAGCTGAAGGTAATTGGCATCTAGTAATAGCACCTTCAATTTGTCGATAGTAGTCCTCTGAAAAGGAATTTAATATATTTTGAGAATCTATGTTTTATAGAATTAATTAAAGAACTTTACTGTGCTTTACAATGCAATCTGGTTCAACACCTTGCCATTTCAAATTATCGTTGCAAACCATTGGCTCAAGATGACTCAAAACTCCATTATTTTTGCAAGAAAATGTACACGTCGATCCCCATATATCAGTTAAATCACATTTCACTTTTACATCTTCATTTTTAACAATGTACGGTCCACAATTTCTCACAATTATTTTATATTTCAAATTACAAACATGTTCAACTGTATCATCCTTTTTGTTAATAATTTGTCCAATGAAGGTATGTGATCCGCGAGGTAAAATGAAATGATGTTTTTTGCTGAAAAGGGTTTCCAGTTCGAAAAGAGATTTCAAAACGGGTTTATCACTACAAGTTGTTAGTGCTGGAGTTTCAATTAAGACTCCATCGAGGCCACGTTTTGCGATAAGAATTTTTTCAGGAGGGCATTTAATACAAAATTTTCCTGTGGAAAAATAAATGAAAAAGATATAAAATAATATCAAATGAAAAAGAAATTACTTGAAATTACCTGATCGAAAAAATGGCTTCATTTGGTTTTTATCTTCATCCCGGAGATTTTTCTGATTTTTTCGAGAATCAAGTGGAATCGTATCGACCTTAGTGACATATGATTTTGTCTCGTTTTCATCTGGTCCTACGGAAATTCTGTTTCGATTTCGATGATGTGGAATAGAAACAGTTGCACTTTGATGGGTTTTGTAAAAATATTGTGTTTTTGTTAGTGGTGGAAATGAGTTTGATGTTCTAACAACATAAAATTCTTTTAAATACACAAAACATTTTCGTTCACAGAAGCTTTGCAAAATCAAACTTCATTGTAATACCTGGAGTTAGAATAATCATTTTGTAGGTCAGAATCCTCATCAATCTCTTCAGATGCAAAAGTTTTTCTATTAAAATTTACATTGGCGCCTTTGTCTCTAATAAATCAAAGCATAGATAAATAAAAATTTAATGAGAAATAAATGTCAAGTTGAAAGTTTCTTTCTTTTACTATCTAGCGTGCTAATAATTTAATCATTATTTTCGTAAAGATATTTTGAAAATGCTTTTCTTATTCAAAATAGATTTAGGATGTAACTATGTAATAACTCACCTGTGTGCATTAGAATTTAAATTCCACCCAGATAATGACTCTGAAAATATGGTACAATAACTTTTAAAGACTTTTTTATGGCTAATTCTATAAAAATTAAAAATAAAATATATGAGTTGGAACAAAAGTTAATATTTAAACAATAAAAAATTTAAATTTTTGTAAGAATGATGGCAAACGAACGTAAAGTTTATTCTTCTTTCAGAGTATGCAAATAGAGCGTTTGTAATAAACATATTCATAAACTTCCATGGCATCACTTCAAATTGTGTGAGAGCGCAATCCACTTAGAAAACCAATTTAAAATTTTGCAAATCGCAGAAATGCGTCGATTGGTTTGGAAATAAATTAAAAACAAATGTTCACTGTTGAACAGAGAATCTAACTACCGTTTTAGCTTATCAAAACATACGTCATAGTTGTTCGTAATAAGTTTTATAATGAATTTAAATTTATTCATCATGATATTTTTACTAACTTTTCTCGTAAAAGCTCCTGGTTAGGAAAATTCGTTGGGATCTATAAATTCATGTTTCTTTTTCTAATTTATGTAGTAAAGATCTATCTAAATATCCAATTAATTACTAAATATTTGAAGTAAGTTCTTACTTTAACAACCTTTTCCCTTTGAAAATGTTTTATAAACTTCCAAGTTAAAATCTTGATCTACTTTTTTAATGAATTGTATGTTTTTTTAACAGATATTTGATGCCGAGACTTATTTAAAAAGTATTGAATAACGCCAGACATCAATTTAACTGAGTGCGTTGAGAGAAAAGTTCTTGAAAAAGGCTGAAATAGATAATTTACACTTTATAATATAAAAGAACACTTACGGACAAACAATATCAGCAGGAGCACTACAGCACGCATTGTAAAGCAATTCTCAATGTCTACAAATCAATTGATTTATTTTTGATCTTTTTTCAAATGACACAGATGATATCGAATTTCTTGGCGATGATTTCTTTTCTAAGATTATTATAAAGATTGACGTGAGTACATAAGACAATTGATTTAATTACGATAAGTTTCACTTCTACAGTTAAAGTGTTGGAAGAAAGATTTCTTAAAGAAATAACATTTCTCTCAAACTTTAAGTAAATCCTTATGTTCATGTCAAAATTCCAGACTGTTTAATTTTGCGAAAAAATGTCTCAAAGTAAAGAAAATATTTTTATGTTTAGGCTTGACTCACTTTTGAGCAATTTAAGAAAAAATGTGAGTCAAATTTTCCAATACGTAATTGAACATTCTTCGAAAATATTTTCCGGTACTTAAATATTTATTCACGATTCTCTCAGCTGATTAATATTTACGAAAATTCATGGAAACACAGAAAAAATTAAATTGTAAATATCTTCAAAGGAAATTTTAATGCTACATTTGATGATTTCATTTAAAACGTTCAGATATTGGAAAATTTGATTTATTGATGCCAAATTTTGGAATAAATAGGAAATTTATTTTAAACATTATTTTCTTCAGTATTTAGTGTTTAAAATTTGTAGATATTTTTGGATTTTTCAGATTATCTTTTGGTAATTAAATGTGAATACATCGCAATAAATTTTTTAATGGTTGACGTTGAAATTTAAACTTTTTTTGCATGTGATACAGCAAAGCAAAAAATTGATCGATCCCACGACTCATGTCTAATTTACATATCTTCAATTTTTTTGCCCAAAATTTGTAACTCGGTTTTAGAATCTAATTACGTCATATCACTCGAATTAAGAGAATTCATTTAAATGTTTTGAATCAGAACTAAAAAGGAATGTCAGTTGAAATTATTGCATTCACTAATTGATCGTTTTTTCTTATTTTCAAAATAAATTTGCTTAATTTGTTGAACTCAATTATCACTTAATCGTTATCATCAAAAAATTAAAGAAGACCAATTAAGCACGCAAATTTAAACTTTTGAAACTTTCTTAAGATTGACACTAAGCATGTTTAATGATTTCAATAATCAATCTTCCTATATGGATTTATTTGAAGGTCCTAACAAATATTTATGTATATTTAGATATGTTTAAAAAATTCCACTTCAATAGAACTTTTGATTTATAAAAATTTCTTTTACTCGATGGTTACAACTGAAGCAAATAAACATCCAAACGAAACTAAAATCAAATACATTATTTAAAGTCTCGAACTATAAAATTCTGTAAGAGAAAGAGAAACAATCTCAGAAGAGAAACATTTCCATTAGCCATTTAGAGAAAAATCTCTTTGAAATATGACTGAAACGTAAATTTTATTTTATGCTGTTTTTATGAAGAAAATGTTTCAAAGAAAAATTATTAATTAATTGTTTTGAATCCATCCAAGAGCTTTTAAAATTATTCTGATACATTTCCCTTCTGATACGCTTCCAACTAAGGGAATGATTTCATTTTAAAAAGGAATATTCGATTAAGGCGAGTAGCAGGAAGAAATTTTAAAGAAAAAACACAATTTTATTTGAGAAAAATAGTTTTTACATTTATTTTACCTTCTTTTTATTTAGAACTTTTAAAATATAGTTAATATTTTTTTTTCTTTTTGCTTGTAAGAAATTTTACTTAAGCTAAGGATATTTTTTTCTATACGTTAAGAAAGTTTTTCTTTTAGGTATTTTATCTGTTGAGTTTTATGAGTGTGTGGTTGAAAAGAAAGTGTTTAGAAAATCTGAAAATCTTTTTAGAATAACTAAGGCATCAAGATAATCGTTTAAATTTAACAAATCAGACCGTACTGACCAGAGTGAAAAATATTGAATCAACTTACAATACAATAATAAAATAAAACAGGAAAAAATAAAATTAAAAATTGAATTTTAAATAGATATAAATGTTTTAAAAAATTATCAAGTTCACTTTCATATCAAAAGAACCCCCAGGAATTCCGAGATTTTAAGTGAGCGAAGAGTCTTTTCCAGTTTACTTTTGGGTTGTTTATTTCTCTTCTGAAGCTTTTTCGGCGGTATCAGCATAGAACTTCGGCTGCAAAGTTTATGTAAATGAAAAAATACGCTATTGGTTATTACGTTACTTTGATTTTTTTTGTACATAGTTAAAGATATAAAATAAAAAACAGCTGTTGAGATCAGAATCATAAAAGGAATTTATGGTGACTTACAACTCTGATATCATCATTTAAAATAACACAAACTACCTATAATTGCATCAAGTTATTTTTTTAAATTAAGTAGAGCCTTGTATGTAAATAGCAAATCAGTATGGTAAAAAAACTATAAAAGCAATGAAATATTAAAATTATGCATTCAAGCAAGGAAAAAAGAAATCACTTAAAATATCAATTTTTATTGTCCCATTACTCAAACAATTAAGTCAAACACTCATGATTGACGTTAGTTTTTTAAACGTAAACATTTGAAATATCAATCGTGAGTAAACTTGTTTCACTTTTAAAATTCTTTTAATAAACTAAAAACACTATAATTAAATTGAATGCGTTTCTAACTATTTCACTTACTGTTAATCATTTTATCTAACAGAAGATTTAAATATAATCACAATTTTATTCTCTATCATACACATACGGTTTGATTGCAATGATTTCGAAAGCCCTGAAGTTTGTTGTTACAAGTAAAACATTTGATGAATGTACAGAGAAGAAAGAGAAACATTTAAAAGACATTTTTCTAATTACCAAGAATATTATTTGCAATGTAAGAATAAACAAAATGTTAAGACATGAAAAAAAGAAAATGAGTAAAAGTAATATTGAAATAAGTAGATAGATATGTGAATTTATGGAATATCTAGTATAAGATGAGAACGTAAACTGAAGAAATTAAAAATGTCAATCATAACTCACCTCTTCATGTGTTTTGTTTGGGTCTTGTTCATCGTCATCCGATGATTCACTACCGGCAGAATTTGTAGCTTTTGATTGCGAAGTGTTTGCATTTGCTTTGTTCTGCAATACATATAAGAAAATTTGTAAAGAAAATAGCTAATAAGAATAAAAATAAAACGTATTACCTGTTGATTGTTCATCGAGCTGAGAAGATCATAACAATCCAAACAAACTCGTTGAGGCTTAGAGCCGGACGGTAATAAGAACTTTTTCGGGGAACATGGACCACAAACAACTGCTCCGCAATTTCTACAGTGATGTCTACGTATGATCATTGTGAATTGTGTTTTTTTACAACACATGCAAACACTTGCTTCATTATCAGGCACCCAAACAGCAGCATGTTGATCTGAACGTTTCTTACCACCTGTAAGTTAGAAATATACATAATTGAGAAAAACAAAAATTATAACATTAAATATTTCTTACTTTTCCGTAGCAAATCTTCTATACACTTATTTATATGAGCCATCCATTCTTGTTTCTCTGTACTTGTCGCAGCATAAACTGCAAATGATTTAGCTGTTGTCCTTATCAACCATCCATTGCGTGTGTCTATTTAATGAATGATAAAAGAATGATGAATCAACGGACATGTTATTGCTACCAAATATTCATATCTAAATAACAATGAAATAAAATAAACTTACGTGGCGTATCGTCAAGTCCTTGTAGCTGAACTTCTTCCAGTGGGATAATGTGTTGCTTATTGTATTTTTTCTTTCCAATTATTATGTTACCGTATACCAAAATATCATTGAAGAGGAAAAATTGACGGGGTTTTGGTCGCTTGCGGCACATCTTTGTGAGAACTCCTTCACCGACAAGAACACGGCCAGGAATGAGCAACTGTTCTCCGGAACTTCCAAAACAACTCTCGACCATCTGTATTCGACGTGCATTTGCTTCACTATTTACTAGAATAATCAAGTTTGGGAATTTGATCAATGCGTGGATTCGTAAGACTTAGACGAATTTGTATTTTTAGTAAATGAAATGTACATTCCATACCAAGTTGTCATATTTCATGAAAATTCGAATAAAATTCAATAATAATAAAAAGTGAAACATGTATTCAATTTACACTTTTAACGAAACAGAATACTGGCAATTTTTTTTGAGTGGTTACGGAAGTAAAATTACCGAAGACCGGATGTAATGGTTACATGACAGCAAATGTGTCTATATTTGTAAATTCCTTTAATGTTATTCATATTTATGAATCCAATATAGTGCAAAACTTCATCGTGCCATGCTCTCTGAAAGTGTTTCAAGTTTTTCGTTTCTTTGCTTTCACATTGCTTTACTTTTGAATGAGTTAAGCCATTCGACATGTGATGGTCGAGTGTATGGATAATAAACAAAGAAAACATATTTGTCGCATCAATCATGAATTGTGTGAAATTTTCACAAAAAACAACATCAAAATTCACATGGTTTATGTCGGAAATTTCGTGTAAAATGCATAATTTATCAACGATTTTAAAAAATCTAATCCGAATCATGATGCTATTTGTAATAAGTATGAAAGTCATAGTAGATACGTAGTAAATATTAATTAAGTTATGATGACTCATCATCAACTGAAAAGACTTTACATTTAGGAGCTTCCCTTTAACATTTAACAACTACATAATTGCACTCCAATAAAAGTGTGATTACTCGAATATAAATCATATGAAACTTAAACAAATAAGAAGAAATATTTGTGGACATGATAATCATATTAGAATGACTTTGATAAGAAAATTGCGAGGGTTCAGGAAGTTCAGCTGACTCATTATTACTTGTCGTTCATGTGATTCATCTCGCGGAATAATTTCTATGAAAAAGGTGCCTTTTTACATAAATAAATGTCTTAATTACACGTTTAGTTTCTTGTTTTCGAATTAAATTACAAGTAATTTCATAGATTAGTGAATTTAAGCCAAAACAATTCATTTATTTATATTAAATATTAAATTTCAAGTCAAAAATTAAATAAGTGACTAAGAATTATTAATGAATCCTTATTTGAACGAGTCGAACTTTAAACTAGCTAAATATGATGAATTTCCCGGTTTTGCACAGTGTTAAGCAAAAAATTAATTAAATATTTCACTAAAAATATTTGAAACTATGAACTTCGCAAGGGAATTTCCATTTCCTACTTAGAAATTTTGATAGTAAGAAATCAAACATTTTTGCAATAATACTACACTTGTTTTTGTTTTAAATACGCTAACAAGTTCTTGCTGGGCTACTTAATGGTTTTTAATTATATTTACCAAGTTTATCAACCATTTTCTTGATTTAACTTATGATTTTATTTTATATTTAAGTTTACTAAAGTGAGGCAAAACTGATGCAAGTGTCAGGCGGACAAGTTCAACAATTCAGCTGTTTTCTTTAAAATTGCGCAAACCTCAAGAAGCAAACAAACTGAAAACAACAATTTTAGCATGGCAAGTAATAATTTCATAACAATGAGCTAACTCTTAACTCTTCACTTTCTATTTAGGATATTTTAAAGAGACCAGCTGAGGAATTCGGAAATGACTCAATGCTTGAAGAATTGTGGGCCAAAAAAGCATTTGAACACGCAGAAACTCACTTTAATCTCTTGTGCAGTGTTGGTAAGTAAATCCTGTTTTATTATTTATAAACGGAAACTTATAAATAATAGCTTTAAAGAATTTCTAATAATTAAGATGTAAAGAATAATTTTATTTAAATGAAGTTATTCTTTTTTTTAGATCCCCGGCTGCTCAAACTTTCCCCATTTGATGACATTATCTTCACAGCATTTCGTGATGAGTTCCCAGACTTAAAGGTAGACGTTCTAAACGAAGATGATCTGAAAAATGATTTATCTAAAATGAAGTGGAGAAATTTTATTGAGAGATTTAATAAACTCGAGGATTACAGTTTTGGAACATTAATCCGCGCTGATGCTTCAAAAGAATTTTCCCCTGAGAACTCAATTTTTGTCGTTCGACTTCAGTTTTTGGCTATTGAAATTGCGAGAAATCGGGAAGGATTTAATGACTCAATAAGAAATAAATTTGGGAAAAATAATTGAAGGTGAAAAAATTATGATCAACCTTGCAATTAATTCAAATATGCAATAAATGAATCTTTCTTACAAAAAATACCAAGAAATTTTATCAGTAAATTTTATTTTCCAGAATTTGTTGTTTCATTCTGGGGTATTTTAATTTTTGATGTTAACACAAAAATGGAATTTACGACACTTCCATAGGGGCAGTAGTTTCTTCAGTGTATTTGCCCTTATCTTTGCCAAGTGCAGCCAAACGTCCCTTTGCACGACGATCCAAAATTCTCTTGCGATCTTTGTCCATCTTAAGTTTGACAATCAGAAGCTTAGAAGGGTGCATGCCGACATAGACATTTGTACCGTTGGCTTTTTCACGTTGTATTCTTTCAATATATACCACAAACTTTTTGCGATAAACTTGCACAACTTTTCCAACTTGGTTGCCTTTATAATGACCGCGAACAACCTAAAATTAAAAATAAAAACCATATAAATAAATCAGACTAACCTCAAACAATCAAAAACAAATAAAAGCAAAAATAGAATGTCAAGAGTAAATCAATACTCAGAATATAAAATTTTATTCATATTAAAACCTAATCAAAACTCACTTGAACTTCATCGTCTTTACGGATAGGCATGGAACGAACGTTGTACTTTTGACGCAATTCTTTACTTAATGGCGATGACATTAGCTTGCGACGAATATGCGATGGTGCCGTGAAATGTCGGGCACGATTCTTACGGCGTGACGATGAGACATTTCTGTTAAGTTTCATCTTGAGGCTGGAATTTCCTGAAAGAATAGATAGTCACTTGTTGTAATTATATTAAATTCTTTCTAAAAAAATATTTGAGAGTTCAAAACAAATTTTTGTTTGCATGATGCTAAAATTAATAAGAAATTTGTATCAAAAACACTTTTATTTCATACAAATTGGATACTAAGAATGTTTATGAAAATAGTTAATGCATAACATTATCATTTTGAACTCTGTACACATCTTAAAAATAAATTTATTTAACTCTTACACGTGAAGATTCAGAAATTCTCGAAAAAAGAAAGAAGGCGTAGGAAATATTTGAAATATCTAAATTTGCATCATTCATTCGCTTCCCAAAATTTGCTTCTGCTTTTAAACCCTAATTCTAACGAACTTTTGATTTCAAGTTTTATAGTTTGTTGCTTTTGAAATTATTCTGAAACTCTGCAATGTCTAATCTAACAAATGTGTACGCTTACATTCGAAAGAGCTATCCAGATTCAGATATTCTATATGGAAAGCTACCATCGTATATAAAAACTATTTCAGGCATACATTTTGAAAAAATCATTTTTATTTTCAAGGAGGTAAATATTTTTAAAACCTATTTGTGTATTCAAATGTTTATATTAATCACAAATAAATCAAATTTACCTTTCATACGAAAAAGAACCGAAACATATTGAAGGAAGAAAATGAATTTAATATTTCTGGAAACAAAGATAAAAGTACAAGTTTGAATTTAACTGGAAATCCACTAGAGGACGATAAATCAATTGAGGAGTTAATTAATACAACCATAGCAAGCAGTACTTTTATGCGTAAGCCTTGGCAAGAAATCGAAGAAAGCTATACGCCAATTGAAGTAGCTATGGCTCGAAAAATGATAAACGACGTTTCAAATCAAATAGTCGATAACTCATACGGTTGGATATTTATTCTTTGCAAAGACCCATTGGAAACATTGAGCAATTCAACTCTCATGCTTTCGCATCAAATTCATAGTAAAAACAATTGTCGCGGTATTTTAAAATATCTAGGAGTTGTTAAGCACAAACAAAAATCAATGGAATATTTACTGAAGATTCATCGTTCATTCATAACATCAAATCCAAAAATTGAATGTCAATTGGAATCACGATTCCAAATCTCTCCTAACATAATCTTGAAATTTTCACACAACAATGCTACGTCGACTGCTTTGATAGATCACATTAATGAATTTTCGGAAGTTGTTCTTCATCAAAAGGTGGAAATTGGTAAAGGCCACATATTGTGTGAAGACTTCTGGAGCCAAATTCAATTGTTGAACATGATTAAAAATGACATAATTAAATTTAAGGATACTTCTGGAGATGGAACACTTGTGGAGCCAAATTACAGTTATGGGTCGTCTGATCTAACTTTTGAAAATCTACAAGAAAAGGTTTACCGGATTCTTGCTGAGGTGAACACAATTAAAGAAGAAAATAATAACGTTGATATTGGGCTTGAAAATGTCATCAAAAAATCTCGTCATCGTCCGTTAACTGAAGTAACAGATCTTCTGTGGGATCTTTTGAAATTCATCAGTTCTTATCATGACTTAAAAAAGATCATGACATTCATTTTTCAAATTTCAAGTCGTTCAAATATTGTAAACATTCCAACGAACAAGAATCGGCTTGGTGAGCTTATTCGAGATCTTTGTCTTCAACGATTAGCTATTCCTCATTTACATGGAACTGAACCACTTGAATTACTTTTGGAAATCGGAATTGAAAAACTCATAAAAGATTATGAATACATTTTTAATGAAAGCAAAATATGTAATTTGAACGGCGTAATTATTGGAGGTTCAAAGGTTAAAGAAAGTAATGAAAACTGCTTGAGTGTTCGTAAATCTATTGCAAATGCTGTTGAAAAGAGTGCAGAGAAACAACGAAAGACATTTTTGAAAAAGGTCAGTGGCAGAATTGAGAGCAACGATAGTGATGATGAGGGCATAAAGAACAGCCGTTTTGTGAAATGTGAAGTTGATGACAGCATTTCAAAACTTGTACAACTTCATCTATCTGTTGAACATCTTCTTTTAATTCAAAACAATATCAGTATGGATCTTGATTATGCTAACATTTCAAAGAAACTTTTCGAAAGATCTTTGACATTGTTTGATGAATTACCAAAATTTGATAAGTTTGAATTTCTGATTTATGATAAAAAAATCTGTCATCTTGTTGAGAATTTTATGCCAAACGCACAAAAAATCATTCTCCGTTCAGGAAACAAATTCAAAGAAATTGAAAATGTTTTTTACTTCGACATGGAACAAATTTTCCCATTTTTAATAGAACGAGAAGAAAATGAAGAAATTGTTGATAAATCAGGAGATTCGTCTCATTTTTTTAATTACACTATAATCACCAGCAAATATTAAATTACCTAATATTAAAATTATTTCGTTATTACTCACGTCAATCATAAACGTTCAGCTGTAAAAATTTATTGAATATTTCCACTTTACAATATCTAATTCATATTAAATTTTAATTGTTCATATGAGTTTTTTTTTTCCGAAAAGAATACAAAGAATAAAGAAGTTTTCACACAAATGGCTTAAAATTATTTTTGACGATTTGATTTTATCAGAAGAGCAGGTTCAAGCTAAAAAGCAAGCAGATACTGAAATAAACGGAACAGACATAAGCTACATTAACTTCTACAATTCCATTTTCAAAAAAGGTATTTAAAATAACAAACGTTCGATTTAATAATAAAATTATTAATTTTAACAAACAATTTAAGATTTTACTCAAAGCAAACTCTTTTGGTTGATAAAAAACTCGCATAATATGTACTAAACACAATAATATCTAATAGATGTTTAATCATGATGATGACAATTAGAAATCTTTGAAGACAATTAGCATAAATTTAATATTTAGTTTCTAGCACATTACAGATAATTTAAAAGTATATTTATTGAATTTAATTCCGAAAGGTTATTGATTTTATATTGTTTTAAGTGGTTTATCGTAATGTCGCTAGAACTGAAAATAAAAACATTTTGATATCTATTAATTAGTCTAAAAGCCGTTTACATGAATTGTCAAATTGTTGCTGGGAGAAATGGGTCAATATGAAATGGGTCGAGAACTATTTCAATTAGTTAATCTTTAACTACCTACATGTTTCTCCCTTTTGTAAATAGTCAGGTTTTGTTTCATTCAATTAAGAAAAAACAATTTTTTATTTATTTTCCGACTTCACAATGATTACGTTTCATGTCATTTGAAATTTATATTTAAACGTAGAAATTTTTCAAGTCATTCCTACGTAATAATCTAATCGACAATCGTGTTCTTACTCTAGGTGAAAATTTTCTAATAATTTCTACCAAAAGAAAACAACATTTAATCAAATTGTAAGCAGCATTTACTTAGATGCGTTTTGTTAAACATCTAGTCAATATTTAATTAAAATAATTTTAGTCATTTTAATATCTTTTGAATTTATTTCCAAGGTTTGTACTAGATAAAAACTTAAAATCTTTTTTCATTCATTTTTAAATTCAACATGCAAATGAAAAAAAAAATTAATCCATTCATAGCATATCGAAGCAAATACATTGTTTTCATATCTTACGCAAAAAAGTTCTAACACAGAAAAAGCTTAATTAAATTAGTTTAACGATCGCAACTCGCAACATTTAAAAAAGGAAAAAAACAGAGCGAAGTTTCTTCATATTTGTGAAAGCCGCGAGACTGACAAGTTCTTAAGAATAGAAACTAGTAGCGAATATAAATAATTCTCTTCTCAGAGTTTTAGAAAGTGCTAGTTAGAGAAAGTGAATTAAAGTGTTTCCACATAATTTGAATGTAATTAGTGGAATTTGAAGATAATCAACACACCAAAAATATGGTCAGTGTTAACTTAAATTTAACATAATCATCAAACATGAATGAATTAATCATTTAAATTGAATTTGATGGCTTAAAACTAACACAAGAAAACTGAAATTCAATTTGCAAAAGAAATGTCTAATTTAATTATAAGAAGAATAATATGTACATAAATATAATAACCATTGTCTATGTTTGTAATTGTCATTGATTATATGAATCATCGACATTGTTACATGCAGTTTGGTGATATAATTTCATTAAAGAACTTGTATTAATCATCTTGACCTCTCATCGAGCCCCCATTTCCGATGTTACTTTTTCTAGTTGTTTCTTTTTGCCATCTAAGTTTTCAATTAATTGATGATGCTTCATTTATTCGGTGTATGACGTGTTCATAAAAAAATATTTGTTATGTAGGCGTTGACGAACAGATGTACATTGGAAAATTTGATGCGATTTGGATATGCTTTGATTTTGATAACTGTTGGACTTATGATATGGGCAAGCTCTGCAGGTGCTTCTAAAGTCCTTGACCCTCCGTGTATCTTCAACTCACTATGCACTTGTTCAAATGGATATCCCGATAATTTTGGTACAGTTGAATGCGTTAATGTTCCGTTTTCTTCGGTGCCAAAGGCACTTAATACTTCAAAAGTTTATGCGTTGAAAATGGATAGAACGGGATTAACAGATATTGAACCGTATTTTTTTCAAGCAACTGGACTATATCGATTAGAAATTTCTAACAATCCGCTTTTTGATGTTCCTGATGACGCTTTTCAGGGCCTTGAACGAAGTCTGTGGGAATTGATTTTAAAATCTGACGAATTAATAGAGATTCCGAAAAAAGCTTTACGTTATTTGTTGAAACTTCGACATTTGGATTTGAGTGGGAATGAAATAACTTTAATTGAACGTGATTCATTTCGTGGACTACAAAATTCTTTAGAACATCTCATACTAGCTGACAATTCAATCCTTACATTTTCAATAGACGCATTTCATGGATTGCCAAACTTAAACACGCTTGATCTAAGTTCAAATAATTTGCATGCGATCATCCCTGACCTTTTCCGAGAACAAATGAACAGTTTAATGAAATTGAATTTGGCTGATAATCTTCTTCAAGAGATTCCTTACAATTCAATTTTAAATTTGAAATCATTGAGAGTTCTCGATTTGTCAAACAATAAAATCAAAGGTTTTACATCTGAAGGAGAACATCAGTTTATGAATACAAAACTAGCATTGGATGCTTTGCATTTGGAATATAATGAAATTAACGCCATTCAACCAGGATCATTCCAATTCTTTCTGTCAATTAATCAAACATTTTTGGATTTCAATCCAATTCATATTATTAGTGATAATGCATTCCAATCAGCAAAAATACGTGAACTTTACATTCGACATTGCTTTTTGGATTATATTGAGCCTTCAGCTTTCACAGGGCTTGAAAGTTCCTTAAAGGTATTGGACATTGCTGGAAACAACATAACAATCATTCCTGAGAAACTGTTTATGGCATTTGATCTTTTGGGAGTTGTCAATGTAAAAGATAACAAAATTTCAAAAATTTTCCCTCAAACTTCAACTTATGGCGGCTTTCAAAGTGATCTATACAAATTAGACATCAGTGGATATAGAAATGGACCAACAAACTTCCAGGATCTCAAAAGATTGGATAAACTTAGAACTTTGATTGTTGGAAGAATGAATACAAGACAATTAACAAGAGAAGACTTTCAAGGATTGTCAATGAACTTGGAGAATTTGAAGATTAATTTTGCAGGCCTTCAAAATGTCAAAGCTCATGCATTTATGCATTTACGTGGATTAAAAAAGTTGGATCTAAGTGAAAATGCCATAGAATCGATAGAACAAAGAGCTTTTCAAGAAATCGGCCATTCGCTAACATCGTTGAAAATATCTCATGGATTGTCATCACAAATGACTCAGTTGCCTGACCTTCGTGAATTAACTTCTTTAAGTGAACTCGATTTAAGTAATAATCGATTGAAATTTATCGGAGATACTTCGTTCCATTTCTTGAAGAATCTTCGTATCTTAGATTTGAATGACAATCAAATAGATTTGCTTCATAAGGGATTATTTCAAAGAGATATTCATCATAAGCTTGAAGAAATATCGATTGAGTTCAATAACTTGCGTCTTATTAGCACTCATAATTTTGTTGACTTAGAGGTAAGAAAATAAAAAGTTGCTTTTATTTATTGAATTCTAATTTTCTATTTCATTAGAAACTCCATTATATTAGTTTACGAGATAATAGAATTGAACGACTAGAACGACGTGCTTTTATGAATTTAGACAACTTGCGACATTTAAGCTTACGAGGAAATAAGTTATCGAGTATTTCAGACGAAGCATTTCAAGTGAGTGAGAAAAACCTTTTTTATTTTGTCAAAGTTTACATCATATAATTAAATTTGTTTTTTTATGATCGATTTTTTACACGTTGACTCTTTCCGGGTCGTTGATTGGCTTTGCTTTTCTTACCTTTATTTTTCAAAGCTTTTGAACCGACTCCAGCACGATTCCTTTTTGATGACCAATCACTTGTATCCATAGCTGATTCTTTTGTGTTCCTTTTCATTCCGCGCTTTTTGCCACCGAATCCAAATTTCTTGTCTCTTTCTTGTCGTTTCTTATTTAAATGCTTGCCTTTTGCCTTTGGCCTGCCTTGTGAAGGTCGCTTTTCTTCTTCGAGGAAATCAAGATTCTTTAATTTTCCTTTTCGGAATGATTTCAAATCATTAAGCATTTTTGTTTTCTGTTCTTGCTTTTTCTCAAGGTTTTCTCTTTGAATTATTTTTGACATTTTTCGTTGCTCACGAAGTTGCTTAACACGCTCGGAACGCTGCTGACCTTCTTGCTTTGCAATTAAATGTTTTCTTATTTTTTGCATGTGCTCATCTGTTTTAGCCATTTCAGCAAAATAATCATCTGGTCTCTTAGTTGATATTCCAAGCTCCTTTAACTTTGCAATACCATCAGTCACAGCAGCCTGAGCTTGACGATGAAACAATATTTCTCTCTTGAAGTCATTCAGCACTGGATCAATTTCAGGAGCTACATATGGAATCTTTTTGTTGCCTTTAAATAGATTCTCTCTTTTTTGTTCATGACGTTCCACTAAAATGTTTTTTAGAGTTATATTTTGTTAAATTAGATTTTTTTAATTAAAATCATACTTTGGATTGCAAGTTCAGGTGCAAGTGGTGCCAAATCATTTGTCATGTCAAGTCGTTCTATCCAAGGGAGCTCCAAAATCAAATCATCCAATTTCTCTTTCATTTTCGGCTACAACAAAAAATTTTCCTATTTTTATCCCTGAATACCAAACTCTAGAAAAATTACGAGATCGACTTACAATATTATTCGCAAAAATTTTCTCTTTAGCTGTCTGAATATTAAGGCCTGGCTTGATAATTCCTTTTTTAAAAGCTTCACGTAACTGAAATTATAATTCTTATTAGGAATCATAATTTATTAACATTGTTTTTTTTTATTTACCTCTTCATCTGAACTATTTTCTTCAGAAAAACTATCTTGATCAAGTGATTCCTCAACAAACTTCATCTTTGATAGCTTTGAGTTGTCTGAATACTTCGGAAAAATTTTAATTGGTTTAATATGTCTCTGCCTAATCAAATTAAGAACAATTTTTTGAACTGTTTTGTTTTCACATGTGCCAATGAAATAAGATGAAGCAAAGTTTTCGCTTCTTAGACTTTTCCTGCGCTTTGTGTTTAATTTTCTAATAACCGTTACAGAATCTTCCAGCACTTGGAATTCTAGA
The DNA here is from genome assembly GCA_900005825.1 of Clunio marinus. Classification (NCBI taxonomy): domain Eukaryota; kingdom Metazoa; phylum Arthropoda; class Insecta; order Diptera; family Chironomidae; genus Clunio; species Clunio marinus. The sequence continues at coordinate 577,426 of CVRI01000036.1, read as the reverse complement.
TTTAGCATACAACAGCTTAAGAAGCTTTGATTTCGATTATTTCGACCAAGTCGGAACACTCAAACATCTTTTAGTTAATGTTAGTCATAATCATATTATGGAACTCACTGACAACACTTCCAGCTATTCAAATTTCAGAGAACAAGGTACTTTTGCACCAATTTCCATGCACTTCCATAAAGAATTTTAAAAAAATTTTAGATCCATGCAATGATTTCATTTCAGGAAGTTCTATTCATCATTCAAACATTAAAATCCTAGATTTATCGTTCAATAACATATCAAGGATAAGCCCGGGATATTTTAAGCCTACAGAACTTTCTCTTATAAGTCTTAACTTAGCATATAATGTTATAATGGTATTTATCCAAATTTAATTCATAACAAATTGTTATGTAAAGAGAAATAATCTTTATATTGCAGAACACAAGTCGAGACATATTTGGCAACTTCTTACGTCTTCAAATACTCGATTTATCAAATAATTTCATAGAATACATCGTACCAGACACGTTCAGAAATTCAAGGAAAATTCAAGTTCTTAATTTAGCTCACAATGAACTTACTGACATTGCACCAGACACATTTAGAACTCTTGGCGATTTAAGAATCGTTGATTTGTCATTTAATCTTCTTAGAAGTATCCCTGATTCACTTTTCATTGGGGATGACTTGGAAAGACTTGATTTGTCTCATAATCAATTAACAAAAATTCCTGTAACATCACTAACAAATGTAGCAGCTCTTACATTGTGTGAACTTGATTTGTCATTCAATCATATTGGAGCTATTCATAGTATGGATTTATCAAATAAATTCCGAGTAAGTTTATTTTTTCTCATTAAGCATGATCTTTAAACAGATGGAACAGATTCAATCACGTTATCTTCACAGCGATTAACAAAGCTTGATTTATCGAACAACCGTCTTGCAAGACTCGAAGATGCTGCTTTTGCTACCCTGCCAAATATTGCCATTCTTGATTTATCCAATAACAGTAAGTTTTGCAAGATTATCCTGAGATAAATATAAAAATTTTTTTTTTTCTAACAGACGAACTTGAAGTCTATGGACGTGTTTTCATTGGCCTGGAGAAAAACTTGATGGATCTGTCGCTTAATAACATTTCAATTATTCAAATGCCTGATATAGCTTTGCCTAATCTCAGAGTATTGTCCATCTCTCATAATGAATTACCTTCAATTTCACCAGAGATTGCAGCAAATTTAACATCACTCAGAGATTTGGATTTGTCTGAAAACGACCTTACAACTGTTCCTTTAATGACACATTATTTGCCGTTTTTACGCTCTCTTTCATTAGCTGGAAATCCTATAACATTATTATCTAATACAAGCCTTTTAGGACCTGCAAAAACACTTGAATATTTGGATATTTCACATTTGCAACTTGTGGTGATAGAAGTGTGTGAAAAACAGATAAGCAAAGATTTAGATATTTTAATTAATCCGATTTAACTTTTTTTAGAATGGAATTTTAAACAAACTTCGTAATTTGCGATCATTACGATTATCTACATATCCAGGGTTAACAGATTTCAATATTCCAACAATACTTGATGGTGTTGAAAATATTCGGGAATTGTGGATTGAATCGCCAGCATCGAAGTTAGTGAAAATTGTATCGAAAGAAGGAGTTGAAACTTATAAGAACGTACAGGAAACTGCTAGCGATCTTCGTTCTGAACTTTATGGAACACTTCCAAGGAAAATAAGAACGTTGACAATCGGTGGTGCTGGCTTCACTCGACTTGCTGATGGAATTTTTGATGTAAAATCTTTTAATTCAGTAATTTAGATTGAATAATGATGGTTTCATTTCATGTATATTTAAGGCTGTTCAAGCTTCATCTCTTCATTTGGTTCTTTTTAATACAACTTTAAGTGGATTACCACCAACAATGTTTCATAGAGTTGGAAGAGTTTACAATCTTTCTATCGAAATTGATTCAAACAATAAACTATTCAAGAAGATACCAAATCCAAACTCAGCAGAATATCCCAACATGCCCGACAGAATTCTCTTAACAGATTTGGCAATTCATTACACTTCATTATCATGCGATTGTGAACTTGGTTGGGTTGAATATTGGCAGAGAAAGAAGCGTCAATATTTCTGTTCTTATGATCAATGGGAAGATGAAGTCAATGTTAAAAGCGAATTTTACAAGCCAAATAATTGTGATACTTTTTATCACGACGATGATCTTCGTCTTGCGAGATGTTCTAATAAAAATGGAGAACGACTTTTGGAAATTTTGAAGACAGAATTAGAATGTGGATGGAGTGCCGGAACTAAGCAGGAAATTAATATTTTTGCATTCTCTGTTTTCGCTATCGTATTTATTTTAGCTCAATTATGACTTATGTATTACTTATTTATTGAATTTTCAAAGTTTTACGACTATTTGGAAAAATTGTACGGTGGAAAACTTTGAATTTGAAATTCTGATAAAAATAAAAGTTGAAAATAAAAAATCGATTAATTCTCAAGACAAATTGTTTGTGCAAAGTGAGTTTATTAAAAATATTTATTTATTTTTCAATATATTGCAAGTTATTTAGTTACAAAATGGTTAATCAGTACGAATTAGTTAAAGGCATATAGGTAATAAAAAAAAACAGATTTGAAATCATTCAGGGAGGCTTTCAGTGCATGAGCATGATTTCGAATAAATTCAGGAAGACAATGAATTAATTTAAGGCACAAAGATGGGAAGATGATAAATAAATAAATATTCAATCACTTGATGATTCCATTATATTATTTTCAAATGGTTCAGATAATATCATAAGATCTTCTGCAATATTCTTTCCGTCAACTGAAATATCTATTTCAACTGGATTTCCCGGTTCAACCATGGATACATTGACTATAGTTGCTCCATTGTCACAGATCTCAATAAATTTCTTTTCAGCAGCTTCACTGTAATCTTTTATCCCTTTTGGTTTAGATAAACAACAATGTTTAGACATTGCAGGAAGTTCTATTATTGTTTGTTCGGCTATTAAACCAATTTTCTCAACAAGACAAACATTTCCAAAGTCGATGAACTTTACCATGAATGATTTATCCTCAATTGATTCGATTTTCGAACGATACCAACAATTATCATCTGGAAAAAGCGCTGCAACGATGTCACCTTCTTTACCATCAATTTTTTCAAAGTTGCCCTTAGTTTCTTCAAAGTATTGTGAAATTAGATCCAATTTCAATTGATCAATCTCAAATTGAAGATAAAATGAAGACAATGAATTGATATGCGATGTATAACCACGTCCATCTTCAATCGTATCTAAACGATGTGCGAATCCGTTTTGAATTAACTTCTCAGTTAGACTTTCAGACTCAACGAACAAATCGATATAACATTTCTTTTCCATTCGTTGTTTGCATACAAATAAAGAATGAAGCACATTATCCATGAGTGTTATCATCATCGTTGTTGCATTGTCTTCATTCTTTCTCTCAAGTCGTACAGGCAATGAACATAAAATACCAAAGAATTTTCTCTCTTCTAGTGCATTTGGCATTACCTTTAAACATTTGTCGTCAACTGAAAATGTTTTTCCATCATCAACACTTCGAACAGTCACCATGATGTTTTGATCATTTTCATCATTGTCAATGATCTTTGCACGATACCAACAAGAATCAAATGGTTGCTTAGCTAAACATAGTGTGCCTTCTTCAAACACTTTCAAAGTAGAAGCATTTGATGCAATAATTTGAATGTCAGCATGGAATTGTTTGAACGCATTGAAATCATCAACTCGAGAAATATAGAAATCTGTTGGACTTGTAATTGCCGTAATTTTTACTGCAACTTTTTCTTCTTTGACATTTTCAGTTGTTTCCAAAGATATCTTTTCCTCTGGTTCTTGGTTTACCTCTAATGATTTTTCAATTGGTTTACTAGCAATTTTGTTATTTTTCTTTCTTTTTTCAGGCGATTTTCTTGCAGCTTTATCATTCACAGATTCATCTTTCTCAGCACCACAAGAATTCAAAATTTTTTCAAGTTCATCCAACGAAATTTTCTGAGCTTTTTTACGTTTAATTAACTCATCGATGACATTCTTATTCGTGATCTGGTCAATTGGTTCTATTATGAATCCACTTTTAAATGGTTGAACGACTTTAAATGTGAACTCTTTTGCACCATTTTCAAAAATCTTCAACATTTCATTGAACAAATATTTATCATTGGGATCATTCGGTTTTATTAAGAAGAAACATTCCACAACAAGATCGCCAATCTTCACAAACTTGTCGTCTAGTACTCGAACTTTGGATTTGTGAATAATCTCAGAATTTCCGTATTCACGATGGAAGACTTTTATTTTATCACCTGCTTGAAATGCTCCGATACGACTCCGATACCAGTTGCCATCATTACTGCGAGTTGCACAATCCATCCCAATTTGTGGATCCTTCAGAACTGGCCCTGTTAATAATTTAAAAATTAATTAATTAGTTAAATTGAGAAAAAAAAGAGTTCTTACGAGAGTTTTTATTCTCATAGAATGCAAACATTTCATCCAGAATCTTTTCCAATCCTTCAATGTGTTCATCATAGTGAACAAATGCTGTATTGATGGAAAGAAGAGTTGAAACCCAACCAGATTTTTGGTTGTCATTCTTTTGTTTTTGAACATTCGATCTATCAGGAGACTTCTGAGTATTCGATGCGCTGCCATCGTTTCTTATTACTTTTCCAAAATGAGTTCTTTGACTTTGTTGCATTTTGCTTGTATCAGATTGACTGTTGATGTTATTTCTCTGGGAACCTTTGCTAACAAAATTAATTCCTGGACCACCACGTGTGGAATTATTGCCTCGGTTTTGATCAAGATTGTCATTTGAAGTTGCTTTCGTTGTTCGTCCGTCTTTTTTCGATGAATCCTTTTGACGTTTCATTGCGTTTTCAAGTTGAATTGTTTCAATCAACGGACGACTATTTTTAAGCAATAATTTATTAACATTTACACTAGGCATTACTGATGTATCTTCTAATTCAGCTGAATAAGAGTTGTTGACGATTTCATGAGCTGTCATCTTGAATGTTTTTCTTTCACCTGTTCCATCACCGCAAAATATGTCAAATTGTGTGCTGATATTATCAGAAATCTCCATATTTTCGAATCCTTTTAAGAAAGCTTGATGAGCGAATGGGGGATCCTTGAAAAAGTATTCAGGCAGCAAACGAACTTGCTTCGGAGTTACTTCTTCGACAATTCCAAAATCAACGACTTTGACTTGTACAATGTTATTTTTAATGCCAACGATTTGAACTCTATACCATTCCTCACTGAGAAAAGCTGCACAGCAACTTCCTACTTTCGGATATCGATAAAGTGGAGCATGACACATAAATTTGAATAAATCATCACAAAGAGAATCATATGCATTCACAATGTCCGGTTGTTGTACGTGAACATAAAATTCTTTTGTCGAATCAACATAAGAAACTTTGACTTTTAAAGGAGTTTTCAAGTCAAGCTTTGGCTGAGGAAGAAATTTAAGTTCATTGCTGTATGGATTCCATCGTTTCAACTTCTCATAAATGCTTATCTTATTATCATCAAATAACTCACAGTATTGTGAGATTGGAGGTCCTATTTGAAGAATAATTAATTAATTCACCTACATTATTAAGTTAGATTATTTAAAATTCCTACCATCTGACGGAACGCATTTCAAAGTCATCATTTGATTCTCTGTCAATAACCGGAAATAAAACTGTAATTCTTCAGGCGATGCTTGCATATCTTTAGAGTCATATCGATTGAGACAAAAAGGAATTGCGAATGTTGTTTGATCAGCAAATTCTTCCGGAATGTGAAATAAATTTTCTTCTTTAATGAATGCATTGTAGCCAAAATCTACGAAATTTACGTAGAAATTACTTTGTGATGAATTCTGAGGTATTTTTGCAATAGCGGCGCGGTAAATTTGTTTCTCATGTTTAGCAAGACATGCTAATCCGATTGAGTTTGGACTGTCTTTAAAATGTCGAAGTTCTGCTTTCTGAAGTTTCTCAGAAAACTTTTTGAAATCATTATCAGATGACTCTAGTTGAACATAAAACATAAATGGGCCCTTCTCGTAATGTGTGATCTTAACTTTCTTCACTGACTGGAATGCCAAAACACTGGTTTTGAATGTTGTCTTGAGATTGCCTGCACTTTTATTAACTTCAGAAAATCGTGGTGGTGCTGGTCTCGACAAATTTCGAGTTATTGGACGGATTTGATTCTTCATATTTTTATCGCTCATCTTTGAATTTTATAGAATGCAATGCTATCTATGCTAAAATTTAATGTACAAACTTGAACAAACTTGTCAATAAGTAGCCAGTGGAAGAGTTGAAAACATGAATCACCTGAAAATGAAATAAAAGAAAGATATTTGGTATGTCATACGAATATCAATGAATATTATTATTACAAATAATTCAAAAAGAAAATAAACTTACGATTGCATTCTATTTGCTTTTGCTTTAAGTTTGTGTGAACACAATGTATGTGAAGAGGTCTGTAAAAAGAAGTTGAAAATTTTTAAATATGGTAAAAGTAAAATAATTTTAAATAGACAAAGAATAAATGTATATTAAATATACAATTAAAATCAATAAGCAAAACTTAAGAAACACAAGTGTTGCACTATTAATTTCTTTCTTTCGTTTTCCTTAAATCAGATTACAGATTTTTATTTCTTTTTTCCTTTGATAATATTTTTAAATGTCTCTATTATGAGTTACTGGATAAACTTTTAACCAATGTAATATCAAGGGAATATTGTACAGCTTTATTTAATATTTATTTAACAGCGATCTTAGAATCTATTAAAAAATGAAAAAGAAATTTTAAACCTACTTTCTTAGAAATTTATTGAAATTGAATTGAGGGGTTGGAAGTCTAAGGCAATTTTTTGATTTTTATTCAAACATATAAAATCAGTTAAATTTATTGCTGAATTGTTTTATTTTTTAAAATTGCATGTTAGACCGAACTAAATGATGACATTTAAAATAAGCTTATTATTTAAGTAAAAATATTAAATATATTTCAAAATACAACGTGATAAATGTTTAGTTTTCTGATAATCAGACATACAAGGCATCTTTATTTCAAAGGTTTAGATTCTTGACTGACAGACACGGAAAATTTTATGTAACATGTAAAAGAATGCTAATCTCTCAGAGATTTTGCAACTTGTAAAACATTATTTTAAAACTTAAGAGTACCTTCAAAAAACTGGAATTAATTAGGAAAACAAATGGACTATATTACACATTATAAGTTCAGGAAAACGTATGAAAGATCGGTAAGCGAGCCGAAGTTTGAAGATTATCGATCTCCAGAAGAATTTCCCAGAGGTCATAATTTGAGAAATTGTTATCAAGGTACGTACATATTTCGTGAGCTGATAATAGTCTTATCATTAATCTCACTGTTTCTTTCAAATGTTTCATTTTCCTCATTCATCATCAGATTCATCACGCTTCGAAATGAACTGTGATTTAGCAAAAGATTTAAGAGTAAACAAGGAGGTGAATGGAGCAGGAATAGTAAAGGAAGAAGTTCTACCACCAAGAAGGTATTTGTCAATTGTAACATCTTCAAAACACATGATTAAGCGAATGTAAATATTTTCACAGGTATTTTTGTATTTTCTGCAAAATGGATTTTCTAGTTGCAGACGATTTCCTTGATCATTTGGTAAGCGGCATTAAAATGGAAATATTATTTTATTATTATATTTATGTGTCAACGTTTTGTTTTAGGAGTTGCATCCAAATGGAAGTTTTGTTCTAGTCAAACGTGATTTACCACAACCTACACCTGTTTCTTCCGAACCTCTCGAGTCTGAGGAGCCATCAACAAACTCACCTATTTTACCTGAAATGCTACAAAACCAAATAAAAATTGAACCGATAAGTGAAGACGAAGACGATTATCAAGATTTTAAAATCAATGAACAACCTTCTATATCAGAAGCCAGTGAGGCTAATCTTAATAGTTCAATTGAACAAATTGAGTCAAATGATCCTAATCATCAACTAATGGTTTTATCAAACCCCCGCATTGGAGATGGACCTGGAGAATATCTCTGCAATGTTTGCAACGCCAAATTCGTGTACAAAAACAATCTTAAGAGTCATCTTAAGCGCCATTTGGGGATTTATCCATATATTTGCTTTTGTGGAAAGCGTTATCAATTCAAGTGTAAGCTTAACAAACACATCGAACAGGTAATTTAAAATATATTGAAGCCTAAAATTATAAATAAAATATTCTGTTTATTAATTTATTTAAGGCTCATGCAAAAATTAAAAATTTTAAATGTCCTGTTCCATCATGTCCAAAGAAATATTTCACCCGAAATGACCTCGCCTTTCACATCAGTGTTACTCATCAAGAGCGTCAGGAGATTCCCTGCCACATTTGCAATAAAGTTTTTAACTCCCAAAAATCCCTTCAGATTCACTGTAGGAAATATCACCGAAATCAAGAGTCCTGATTACAATTAAGCCCCGCCAATCATATGCCAACAATCATCCAAGTGA
>CVRI01000036.1:548776-568077 GCA_900005825.1 Clunio marinus | reverse complement strand
AAAAGAAAAGATTAGAATTTATTTTGATAAGAATGTTTAAAAAGATTAAAATTCATCAAATAAATGTGTGGAAAATTTCAGAGTTTATCTCGCAGTCTCGATGTCGCGTTGAATAAATCGCTCAAGATAGAGCTAATAGTATTAACTAGGTAGGTACTTAAAGAAAATTTTATATGTAGGTACATAAAATGTGGGGAAAAGATCCAAAAATTGAGAAATCGTCCAAAAGAGTAAATAAATGTTCAACCACCTTTAAAATGGCACAAGTTTAGCATCATCTCATCAAGTAGGAACATAAATTTCTCGTTATCTTTTCTTTTCTATACCCTTCGACAAGTGTTTTTGTTTTGTTTTGTCAGAAAACGAAAAAGATAAGATCGGAGCTAAATTGGGAGAAAAATGAAAATAATTTTTTATTGGAAGCTTTTACTGATAACGATAACAATTAAATGGAAAACGTGCTTAGGAACAAAAGCTAACATTATACTCATATTAACTGACGATCAAGATCTGTTACTGAAATCTCTAGAAAATTTACCAAAAGTTGATAATTTATTAACAAAGGAAGGCGCAATATTTTCTAATGCGGTGAGTTAAAACTTGCAAACTATTTCAAAATGTGTCATTTTATTTTTTTATTATTAGTTCACTTCTTCCCCAATATGTTGTCCTTCAAGAGCATCTATTTTAAGCGGCTTATATGCTCATAACACTCAAACGTATAACAACTCTCATGATGGAGGTTGCTACTCAAATCATTGGATCAAAAATATTGAACCATTCACATTTCCAGTGAAACTCAAAGAGGCTGGCTATGAGACATTTTTTGCGGGCAAATATCTCAACCAATATAAATCCAAAGAAGTTCCTATCGGATATGATCAATTTTTTGGTCTCCATGGTAACAGCGTGTATTATAATTACACGTTGAATGAAAATGGGAAGCTCATCAATTACAAAGACACTTCTGAAGATTATCTTACAAACGTAATAAAATCACGATCGTTGAACTTCATAAAAAATCAAACCGGAGTGAAACCTTTTTTTGCTATGTTATCAGTGCCATCAGCACACGCTCCATTTACACCTGAAGCTAAATATAAGGATTATTTTAAAAATAAAACCGCTCCGAACACTAAAAATTTCAACATTGGTGCAAAACCTTTTGATAAACATTGGTTGATGACAATGAAGCCTCATGAGATGGACGACTCTGTTCTTGCAACTATTGATGAATATTATCGAAGAAGATTAGAAACACTTCTCACTGTTGATGATCTGGTTGAAGATATTGTGAACCAACTCACTGATCAAATGATGATCGACAATACTTATATAATATTGACATCTGATAATGGATATCATTTAGGGCAGTGGGCAATGCCCTTTGATAAAAGATTACCTTATGAAACTGATATCAGAGTGCCGTTAATTGTTCGTGGACCACACATTTCTCAATCGATAATTAATTCACCTGTACTGCTTATTGACATCGCTCCAACAATATTAAATTGGGCAAAAGTGCCACTAATTATTGAAGATTTTGATGGAAAGCCTTTTGATTATCTCTTAACTCACTCGTATGATGGTAAAATTGAGGAAAGACAAATGCTAATTGAATATTGGGGAGAAGGAAACCAAGAAACATTTAATCCTTCATGTCCATATAAGAAAAGTCAACGTTTAAGTGGATGTACAATTGAAGCAGGCTGCAAGTGTGAAGATTCATGGAATAATACATATGCATGTGCAAGACACATTGCTCAAGATATCAATTTTATATTTTGCATGTTTGACGATCACGAAAGTTTCCAAGAGGCTTATGATTTAAATGAAGATATTTACCAATTACAAAACATCGGATATGACATTTTGCCATCTGTGCAAGCTAAATACCAAATAACTATACAAAACTTGAAAGAATGTAGAGGTGATTCATGTAGGATAGTGTATTAAATTAATAAAACAACATTCAGTGAGGTATTCTGAAAACTTCATTTGAAAAACTTTTAATTTTTTAACGGACAAAAGATTTTCAAATTCTGATTCGTAAATGTTTCGTTTTCGTTGGGTACAATCATGTCTAAAAAATTTGAGAAAAAAAATATTTTCAATCAAAGCAGAAAATTTTATTTTTGGTTTTAATTCGATGCACCTTTTTAATTTAGTCGTTGTAGTTAATACGATAAGTTTATGAAAATTAAAAGCACCATAAAAGTTCTGTTGATTTGTTGGTGAAAGTTTACTAATAAAGGATTTTAAAGTGATTCAAACAAAGAAAAATTGTTTCAAAACAAACAAATCATCGATTTTTACGAAAACAAAATTACTCAGCTGTTTTTTTTTGAGATATTATAATGGATCCAAAGAGTATCGAAAAACTCGCAAAAGTTCTTCGTGATCAAGGCGATAAATTATTAACATCCGAATTTAAGTTTACATTAACAGGTAAGTGTAGAAAATAATCAGCTGATAACAATATTTTCATTACTTTTTAATGTAATTTTTTGTGGTCATCCATTAATTGAATTTTTTCTTCCCATTTTCTCTTCATCACTTTAAGGCGATCTACTACGCTCTTTAAATGATTCATTTAGCTTAATCATCGATGAAAGCGAGCTCGTCCCGCCAATGACGTTTCAAGTGACAAAGCCAAACAACTCAAAGTCAAATGTTTTTCGGGATTTAATACAAATTTATGACTTCATTCAAAAAACATTAATTTTAAAGCTGACAAAATTTCTAGATGAGGAAGATCTGTTGGAGGATAATTGCATAATCGATATTTCCAAATTTCGTAGTCTTCTAACACTGGAAATCCAAAGAGTACCAATTGAGAGGATTACAGGATTGCAAGGACTTCGATCACAGCTTCAAGAAATTGTCGCTGAAAAATGTTTAACTAATATCAAAGATCTAATAATGTTCTGTGCTGGTGACAAGTCATCTGGGTTCATTTGGAATTCTCTGAAACGTGCAGATTTTTCCTATAATAATCTTGAAAAGATCGACAGCTCCTTCGAGTTTACTCCTTACCTTCAGCACTTAAATCTTAGCCACAATAAGATTTTTCAAATATCAGCCCTAGTTTGGCTCCCAAATCTTAAATTTTTGAATTTATCATTTAACAATCTCACTTCAATTCCAAAGCTTAATGTTGAATCATATCGAAGACTTCAAAGTTTAATAATAACAGATAATATAATTGAAGATATTTCGGGATTAGCTCGTCTTGACGCTTTACTGGAACTCGATTTATCCGGAAATTTTATGCTGGATCATTCACTTTTACTACCATTATGCACTCTTAGTGCTTTACGTTATCTAAACTTAACTGGCAACCCATTAAGTTGTCATCCGAAACATCGTTCAGCTACATGTCGTTTTCTGAGTAAAAACGCTGCAACTGTGCAATTTCTACTTGATGGAAGTTCTTTATCCAAATATGAAAAATCACTTACAGGAAGTTACGAAAATTATTATCCAATCTTTGGTCACAGAATATCGGTATCAGCATCATCAACTGTCACATCTCGTGCAATACCGCCACAAACACCATCAACAAAAAGTATCAACAATACTCCAGAAGGCAGTAGCTTGAGCTCCGTTAATAGTTTATTACTTAACAATTCTTCAAATGCTACGATATCCCAAGAAAATCAAACGTTTTCTAATCAAAAACGTATGAAACCGCGTTGTGTTGTGATAGAAGAAAGTGATGCTAAGCATGACAAGCAACTAGAAGAGAAGTCTCCAAAAGATAAAAAAATGTTGAAGGAAGCAAGTCAAGAACATTTGGTAACGAAGAGAGAAATCGAGCAGTTACGAGAACAATATGGAAGTGAATGGCTGTTCAATCAAGGTGCTGTTGTGGGTTTTGAAGATCAAAATGTGACAGCAAGGAAGAAACTTCTTTTAGGAGATTTGCTTTCAACATCTCCAGCATTACGAATGGATGAATCTTTTGAAAAAAGTGATCCAACAGATTCTTCAACTCCCTTAGAAGAAACAATAATTCCTTTTGAGGAAGCGACTGGAAACAAAAGTATTGACGATAGTGAAGGAAACAGCATCTACACATCAGCACTAGATGAAACTTTTCCACAGGAACTTCCAGAAGAAGAAGAAGAAAAAATTGTTCTGTCAGAACCAGAAGATAATGAAATTAAGTTTATTGTCATTGATGAATTTTCTCAAGATGATTTATTTTTAATCATTACTGAAACGAATATTAAAGAAAAAGATGCAATGAGTACAAGAACAAATGCTAAATGGGGAATGTCAACTTTGGAAAGTGTGGAACGTCCGCGATCTGATTTAATACGTTTGACATTTGACACCATTCGTAAAGATAAACGAGAGCGACAATATCGAATGGACTTGAAATGTTGTCAAGAGCTTGAGAAAATTTTAAGAGATTTCTTAAGCTCACGACCGCTTTCAGAGATGAATCAAACAGTGTACAAATGTCCAAAATGCAACTCCCAATTCAGTCGAGAAATTGATGATCGAAAGAAACGTGATTATGGTGAGATTCTTGTATTTTAAATATAAATCGGGTTTAACATTTTGGGGAACAAAGAAATAGCTTTAAGGTAATTAATATTATTGATCAACTTTCAGAAATTAAATGTTCTTGTGGAAACAAATATGTAATTGAAATTCACAAGACAACAAAATGTGAGACAAGCCCTCCAAAAACATTCCTGTCAGGTAACTTTTTTTCGTCTACAACTTCATCTACTGCACAAGGAACAATACAGAAAACAGCATCTTCAATCAGCATAGAGAAAAAAGGTGATGCAGCAACAGGTGGTGGAATCCCAAAAACAAGTCACTCATTCAGTAGCATTGGTAAGTAACACATTTAAATTTGTCGTTCTTGAATGAAGTCGATCCACTTCAATTGTGTTATTATTCATTAGAAAGTGCTTTCGACTCGAATCAATCTGTTGCCGGTAGTTCGGTGGAGGTTCTGAGCGAATGTTCATCTCAAATGTCTCAAATATCACAAACTTCTCAAAGTTCTATTGAAGTGCTTGACAGTATTCATGGAAGCCGAAAACCATCAGAAGAACGGCGCATATTGCAGAAGCCTACACTCGACACCATTAACGATAATGGACAGAAACATGATGAAAGTCCCTTAAATGAAACTTTAACATCTTCCACAGAAATGAAAAACGATTTGAAATCAAAAACATTAATGAACTTAGCGAATGTTAATTTAACGGAATCAAGTAGTTCTGGCTCGGTTTGTGAATCAATTGTAACAACATATGAGAAAGGAAAGCAGAGTGAGAAATCTACAACGGAAGGTGACAAGCCAAATGAATCGAAACTCGAAGGAATTTTTAAATCGTCAAGTATTTTGTTATCAAAAACTCAAAGAAAGGAAAGTGAATCTGAACCAAATTTTCTTGCTAATCCAATCCATTACAATTACGAAGATCTTTCGGTAGTTGATCATCGTGTTAAACTTTATCTTTTCCAAAATATTCTCGAAGAAAATGATGAAAAACTTATGTGGTTAGTGAAGACACTTGTGATTGAAGATGATGCAGGAGCGAATGGAAAACCTTTCTATTCATTAGTGATCATGTCAACAAAGAAAATTTATGTGCTCAAGATTATTGGAGAAGAAACTGAAGATATTGGAAGCTGGCTGAAAAAAGTTATGTTTCATTCAATTGATCGGATCGAAACTATCCACGAGATTGTTGATAAATTAGGAATTTCTTTTGTTTTCAAATCAAAAGCGAAAATTCACCTTTTGCTTCCTGATCAACACGTCACCGATCGTTTGACTAAACATATCACAACATCAAGTAAGTTGGTAATATTTCAATTAATGTTTTGACTCTTTACCAATAAAATTTCAGATCAAAATCTTGAAATTGAGACAACATTTGCTGGATCATTCATTGAGAAATTAAAGAAAATCACCAACCAACATGAAATTAAAACTTTATCGATATTCAATTCATGTGCTACATCTTTAACATCAGCAACTGACTCTGATTCATCCGTGGAGATTCCGAAAAAACGAATTGATTTTGGTACGATGATTGTGACAGCTGAAGCAATTCATTTGACAACAAGCTTTGCTTGGATCGTAAGCAATGTTCATGAAAAAGCTTTTCAAAATGATATTGTGCTGGTGCAACCAATGACAAATCTAGTGGAGTTGGAGAATGTAACAAGAACAAGTTTCCAACTTAATTTCATGGATGAATTGGAAAATACCATCGAGAAGTGGCGTTTGGTTTTTGCATCGTATTCAAGAATTGCTCAAACTCTTGAAACTATGGATACAATTTGGAGAAAGATTTTCTGTGTGCCTTTATTCAATGATGATCAGATGTTAAGTTAGATCACTTGTTTATTTATTTATCCCGGTTCATTTTTTTCTTTCATATTAGAGAACCATGTTATGAAATACTTGTCCGTGTGTTGCTTAGGATTATTTTTCATATAGATATTTAATAATAAAAAACATTCTATCGTAATATAGTTATAATTTATGAAAGTTATTAGAAATGCAATAAATAAAACAAAAAAATCATGATTTCTTCTTAAATTTATCTACATTTGAGCTTTGATATTTTTCTTAAATACGGTAATTCTAAAACAGACAAATCATCTTAAAAACACTTCTTTTAACAAACCTTTTGTTTGCCGTTTATCGGACTGTTCTTTAATTATGTTGGAAAATCAGCATTTTTAAACTTTGGTGCTTTCTTGTATGGAAATTACGTTTTGATAAATGTCATTGAGAAATTCTTCTTCTTATTTCCTTTGTGATTCTGAACGAAGAGTAAAAATTTTAATCAAATGATTGATAAATTACTTTTTTTCCACATTATATTCCAATTAACTGAAAAGACATGTTAATATGGTTCATTTAGAACTCTTAAATCAAACAAGAGAAAGAAAGCACTTGCGAATGAAATTAAATCATATTAAGCGTTCTAGGAAACTTCTCATTTTTTCTACCTACCTTGGGAAATTATATAGAAAATTCTTATTAGTGTTTCTGCAACGTTTCTATAGTGTCTAAAGAACGTTGCAAAAATTTGGAATTACATTTATGAATTACAGATTTGGAGGCAAGCATGGTCAAACTGTTAAGGCAGTCTTTTTGAAAAAAATAATATTTTTCCCCATATCTACAAAATTTATGAAACAAAATGTCATTGAAGGAAAATTTCAAAGTTTTCTTTTTTATTTTGGCATTTGATGGAGGAATTTTTGTTACAAAAAATTATTTATTTCCTGTAAATGCATTACATTAATAACTAAAAATTTAATGTGAGGTTTTGTAATGAAGCTTGATTATTTTTCTTATTGAGGTTTATGAAATCAGAATTCGTCTTCAAAATTATAAGTAGAAAATTATCTTAAGGTTTTTTGATTTTTCTTTACATTAAAATGGTGAGAAATAAAATTCTTACAGACTTTTTTATAATCATAATCATACTATACCTAAGGTTTCTTTTTAAGAACCATAGTTAAGCAAACACTTAAATTTTTTTATTTTTTGTTCCAATCGCTCATGTCTTTTTCTTAATTTAACATTTCTTGCTGCTTCCTTATCCTCTTTCTCTTGTAATGCAAATTTTGCATCCGATTTTTTGTGTCGGTATATCATTGAAGCTGCGTTGTTTCTTGCAATTTTTAATTCGGATTTAGAAAATTTACCATCCTTAACTTTTAAAAGGTGATCCGTGGGGTTTTTTCTAGGACGTCCTCGTTTAGATCGTTCTCCATGAGTTTTCTTAGAACATTCAATCTGTGTAGTTATTTTCTAAAGTTAATATGCATTTTAATACCATTTTCGTTAGATTTGCTTACTTTTTCTGTTGTGGAAAAATTATTATTCCATAGAATGTGATTTATTTCATCGTTCTTGTGAATTATTTTTTCTTTGTTATCTTCAATTTGTTGTGGAAAGCAAAATTCGTCAAAAAAATTGTTAAAGAAATTATCAGTTTTATATTTAGCAATCGCAATCATATGGTCAGAATTTTTAATTTGTGGCACTGATTGCACATTGTCATGTGTTGATATAAATTTTGGAATGTTGTCGGTAATCGAGTGATATTCTTCAAGTGGCTTCAAGGTTTCACAGTAAGAATGGGAAATATCTATGTAGTTGTATTGGGAAGCATTATCTATTTCAGAACAATCTTCAGCAAACTCGTCATTGAAAAACAGATCATTATCAAAACTCTCTAGCACAAAATCGTCAAAATCTATTTGAAAAATATTAAATATTAGTTATTTTATGTTATTATAAATGTTATTTTGACACAGACAACATCCTATTTACTTATGAAAATCTATCATAGAGTGTTGACTGTTTAATATGACAGACAATCATCTTACCAGGAAGAGATTCCTGAAAATGTATGGTAGAATCCATAACAGACAGCATGGATTTTAAAGAATTATCAAACACTATTAAAGATAAAAAATCACTTGATTTAAACTGCATTTTCATAATATTTTAATCGTGTTTATGAATCACTAAATCACTTATTTATGTTTTTTCACTTTAGGTTAAATGTTATAAGATTTATGACAATCATATTTTTTCGAAAATAAAAATTGAAAACGCGTTCGCGACAATTTTCCAAATGATAAGAAAATTGCTTTCATTATGTTTTGTAAATATTTACTTAAGCTTTACTATGTAAGTAAATTTACCAAATTTTTTATCAATCAATTGAAGTTATTTATTTTTCAAAAAATTACTTGTAAACATGATTTTTTTTTATTGGAATTCTATCTATTTTAATGTAACAAATTACTATGAGAATTTAGACTTATTTGTATTAAATGTCAATGCAAATTAACAAAGTTACTTTTAACTGTCTTGCTTGGCCAAATTTGAAAAGAAAAGTTGTAAATTTCATTTAGACATTTGCTCATATCTGATAGATAAAACAAGTTTTTCTTTAGATGTTACAAAGCTTTCAAGATGTGACTAAATTGGGATGACAAATTAAAATTTGATAAGTTTTTCATGTTTATATTAATAAATGAATAAATAAAAACAATAAATACAGTGTATTGAGAAATTTATGTTCCAGAAAACTAAATGAAAAATAGAACATACGTGATCAGTTGTACGTTTCTTCATAAGTAAGGTACTGATTAAATATGAAATAATAAAAAATTTTTGCAATCATATGTTATCTTATCATATTTTCTTATCGCATGACAGTTTCAAAAAAATATCACAAACACGCAGTATCAAAAATTCCCTAATTATTTGTTTCTTTCAAATTTACACTTAAATTATCCGCTTCTACTTTGCCAATAGTGATTGAATAAGACCATATAAAATATTTCTCCATTTATTCTGATCGCTTAATGTAATTTTAAGCCTATTTCAAAAATTATACGTAAAGGTAAAATTTCACAATGAACAATATTTTGAATTTATTTTTTTTAACAATCATGAGGTTGTTTAATAAAAATATGCGAAACATCACTTATATCTTTTATTTGTTCCTCTTTCAATTCTTAAAAGCTTAAGTTCCTGGATTTTTTTTAATATATATTCAACTTTATTCAGATTTATGATAAATAAACTATACTAACTTTATTAGATAACGTTTGAACGGGAAATGAATGAAAAATCAAAATCGCAGAGAAAATATCAACTTTTTTTTCTCTCAGTTCTTTACTCTCATAAAAATTCCTCTCTTTGTGTAATGACGTCATGAAAAAATAATTTTGTTTTCCTCAACACATTGAAATCGCGTTCATGATTGAACATGATTTTTGCCGCTGAAAACGTAAATATTACGTTGCATTGAAAAATTGACAAAGCACTATGAATTTCCATGCCCAAATTTTTATTCAATTCTTCAAATTCACATCGAAAGCATATTTTCCAAATTTTAGATTAACAAAATTTTTTGATGTTTTTACATCTACATTTTTTTTTTGAAAACAAAAACTTCTTTTGGTTGTTAAAGTACCAACATAGGTAATATTTATAAAGTATAATAAAACAATGTAGTTAGAGGTTCTTATTTTTATATTTTTAATATTAAATATTTAAAGTGCGTACAAGTATGAATAATATACCTTAAACAATATAAAGGATTATTTTAAGGATCTTATGCTACAATCGATTAAGAATAACATTTTGTTTTAACTTTTAAACATTTTACAAATTAAATTCAAGAAAATCTTGTAATATATATAGATATTTAGTTGAGCCCCAAAAGCCATCTTCTGAGAGTCTCAATCTGGCCCTCCAATTTGTTTCTTTTGATTTTTAATCTACTTTGTCTACTTTCGAGGCGATCACATTCATCTTCCATTGCTGTTTGCTTCGATTTGGACTTCATTCGACTTTTTCTCGATGCTTCATTATTCTTTATTCTAAGGACAAGATGGCTTGCATGTTCAATGGGCATATGGCTGAAATCATCGATAGTTGGAAGATCTGTGATAAGTTCTTTCGCTGGTCGGCCACGTTTCTTTTTCGACAATCTTTGTGTGTTTGAGTTGAATGAAGATGCTGATGTTTTGATTGAATAATCACTATCAGAAGAATAACGTCTCTTAGGCGCTCTTCGTCGTAATGATTTGCCATTTTTCTCAAATTCTGATGACTTTGGTGTAGATTCTTCCTGTTTTATGTCGATTTTTTTTGTTGATGTTGATGGCTCTGGATCTGTTTTGTATACAATTTTCTTCTCATCTATAAGAGGTTGAAAATTTGGGCAACCTTTCTCATCAACTGGTGTTAATAATTCGTCATTCTGTGATAAACAAAAATTAAAATGAGTAAAGAAATATTTTTAAAATTGTTCTATTATTAACTTACATCTCCAAATATTATATATTTTATAAGATCAAAATCAAGGTTTTCTGATTTAATTTCCACAGCTTCTTCAACAACTGGTGATGGAGGAGCCGTAATTACTAAAGGTTCTTCCTTCTTCTCCATCATGATGCTGCTTTCGAAAAGTGAATCAGGTAATTCACTAAAAATTTCTATATCAACTGGAGCTCGAGTCCAAAACTCGTCAGAAATAATATTAAGATCCTTAATCTGCTCTAATCCTATATTATTGTTTAAGTTCTCTTCGATATTCATTGAATCGAAGAATGTTGGGTCGCAATCCAATTGAAACATTTGACCGTCTGATAACAGTTCGCCGATATTATCTAAGTTTAAAATGTTTTCTTTTGTTGTTTCTTCTTTATTAAGATTTATAGATTTAGTGATGGTGTTTTCTATCTCCAGTTTTTCTTGTACTTGGTCTTGATTATCGATAAACTTATTTAACGTTATGGCGTTGTCGTCCTTTTGTGATTGATATTCGTAATTTTCGAATCCTTTCTGATGATTATCTGTTAACAAATAATTTGGATAAATAAATTTTGCGAACAAATCGGTGATCACGTCTAAAGCGTACGATTGGTAAAAAGAAACTGATACATGAGTCAACACAGTTTTCCGAAGCATAACAAAACAGAGAAGAAGAAGGAAAAAACTTTGAATTGTACAACACGAAGAGAGTCTTCGGCGTTCTCTCGTACAATTCTCACTGAAGCGGAAGGGGAAGATTGCTTAATAAGAATGTATGCGTGCTCATGCAAACAGGGAGCAGGGAAAAATATCAGATGTTTTCCCGTATACAAATCAAATTCCCACATTATTATAAAAATAGTTCATCATCCCTGTCAATTGCTGATCATATGGTTTTGGAATAAACGCGTTAGGACACGTTTCACCTACGAAACTCGAAATATTTTTTGCTTAGATAGCACTGACAGAACAAAGAAAATTTAATTTAAAATTTCTGAGATAACTATTTAATCTATAAATTTAAAGGAAAAGACTCAAACAAGTTAGAGAAAATCGAACACTCGATATGGCCGATGAACTTCAGACAAAATCATGACTCATCAGTGAGTGCTAATTGGGTCAATGAATGGAAGTTACAATGACCTTGACCAAAGAACATCAACAACTTACCAATAGTTGGCGTGTTGAGTTCTTCACCCTGATGAGCAGACTGAGCCGGTAATGCGATGGGCGTTAGCAATTCTTCGCAAAGGAACGTTATGCTGTCGTCCAAATTTTCCACTTGCCAAAATTGGCCCGTATCGGTGATTACTGGCTCGTTTTGGATTGATTTTGTCAGTTCCGACGAAGTCCGGGATGATTCGGTTAAGTCTGGCCCTGGTAAAAACACAAGTGTTTGATAGATTATCGTTTTGTTCTCCAACAGCTCTGTCTGTCCAGTCTGTTGTGTCAATTTTCTTTCTCTTGATTGAATCCCAATATCCTTTAGAAGATTCAATTGATTTCTTGCTTGTTCCGATGTGTCGGTTGGTACTGTTAAATTGCCGTTTAGATTGCATAATTGCTTTTGTAATGTTGCAGCTTGATGCTTGCATTTTGATCGGGAAATTAATTCTCCGTTAAGCTTTCGAAAAATCGTAAAGGTTTAGTGGCAACCGCGCCAAAAAAAGAGCTGAGAACCCTGATGTCCCAACCTGAATTAAATAATAAATAAATGCTTAATTAATTTTTACATACTTGAATTTATATCAGTTGTTGTTAAGTAATGATAAGATTAAAAACACAAAATGGTGAAGCTGACGATGATGATGACATAGCAGAATTTATTATGTTTTTAAGTTACTTTTATGTGATACATACTTAAAACTTTTGTTGAATGAAGAATTGAAGTGATTGAAATAAAAACAGAACATGTTTGGACAAGTTCGACAGAAAAGCACAACCACTACTTAATGTGTTGACGTTATACAAACTAAATCGCGTATAAAACGCGTATAATATATTTGTGTTAGTGATGGAATTTTGAATGACTCATCGTTGCGCAAAGTTATGAAATTCATTTCACAATTGATTTATTTTGACATCTAAACCGGTAAAAATAGGTTTTTCAGATGTATACTTGATATAAGAAACTAATTATTTATAACATTAAAGAATCACTTACTCTGTAAGAATTTTCTGGAAGGAAAATTCCTCTGTTTTTCAAAGACTTTGTTGAACCGTTTAGGCAATCAAAGTCGTAGTTAACTTTTTTAATATTAAACTTTTCGGATTTTTCCTTGTTTTGA
Source organism: Clunio marinus (assembly GCA_900005825.1). Taxonomy (NCBI): domain Eukaryota; kingdom Metazoa; phylum Arthropoda; class Insecta; order Diptera; family Chironomidae; genus Clunio; species Clunio marinus. The sequence continues at coordinate 554,952 of CVRI01000036.1, read as the reverse complement.
CTCTACTTATATGATTTGAAACCGTATTTTAGGATTCTGAAGAGAATTGTATACTCTTCGCTAATAACTTGGAAAATATATTTAAATGCAGTAAACTCTTCTTAGATTCTCCTTACTGTACAATACTACTTTGATGAAAAGAGCTCGCTTAAAATCAACTTGTAGAACTGAGAAATTTTATACGAATGATTTCTTTGTGACTTCGTTGCTTTAACGAAACAAATTTCGGTTCGATACACGAAGTTTCAAGAGAATTCAAAGAGAAAATAAAAACCTCGTGGGCCAATCGTAGCGCTTACAGAAATCGTCATCATAAGAATTCTACTCATAATGAATTGATGACGTCATTGCTTCCATTCATGTGACTTTGCACGAGAAGCAGATGAGAAGACCGGTGTAAACAGTTTTAGGGGTCAATCAAACAAAACAAAATGTGCTTAGTCATGAAAATGGAATGATGCAATACTCTACATTTTGTGGTATTTATTTTTAGATTTGAGCATTAAAAACATAAATTTCTATCACTATTTTTCTACTTACATAACTCTTTGATGACAAACCGATAATAAACCTCTACCCGTCATCGTTGACATCATATTTCTTCTAAAACCACAACAATTGTTCTTCTTAATGTTCAACTTCTTCTTAATGATAAAATTCTTATTAATGACACTAATGCTACCACACTTAATGTTTTCAATTTTTTGGCTTTTCTTTGAAGATTTAACAACTGACATAGTAAAGTGTTTAAATGTAGATTTATAGATATTTTTAAATGAGTCACTGATAGTTATTTTTGTTCAATTGCTATTTGCTGTCTTTTGGTTATTTTTTAAAAAAATTGTGCTTATCTAAGCATAAAATAACTTTTCTTTTATAATTTATGAACTTATTTAACTTTCAATATTCAATATATGTTTTTTATTATACTTTTTCTCGATCTTTCTTGTGATCGTATTGTTTCCTGACGTGTTGTTTTGTAAAATTGGCTGATGCAATAGTTAAATTTTTATGATTATCTTCTTCTGATTTGATTTGACTTAAAAACCTGTAATCTTATCAATAAATTTTTGAATTTTAAAGCGTATTGCTTAATTTCTTTGATGGGATACAAATAACTAGCTAGTTAATTTATTTAACTTTTATTTTCAGAAGTCTGTTTCAACGAAAATTTTCGTTTATATTGAATGGTTTCGCTTCGAGGGGTATGTGTTTATATGCATTTGCAAGCAAAACATTCAAGGGATACAGTCAATTCTGTCTATTACGAATATACCCCTCTTGAAGTGTTTTCCTAGACCTTTGTTTTACGGATACTCCACTGTAGAGATTTTTTTGAGAAAACAACAAACAGATAAGCCGTAAAAATATTAAATATCTAGGTTACTTCTAAAAAAGTTTCTTTCAATTAAGGACTACTAATTAATGGAATTTAAAATGGAAACTTCTCAAATGCCAAGACGATCAGGTGGACGACCACATTCTGAAGTAAAAATTCAAATTAGATAATTGGAAACATAAAAAACTCATTAATCCCTCCATATTTGTAGGGATGGTCACTTTACGGTTTTCAGAAAGTTCCTGGCGACAAACGTAAATTTCTTGCTAAGTGTAATAAATGTTTGGCTGTTCTCAAAAATACTTCAGTGATTAGAATGGCGGTAAGGTCGAGGCTTACATTTTAATTTGTTATAATATTAAAATTATTTTTCCTCGTAGAACCATAGAAAGAAATGTGGTGTATGTACCAAAGTTGAAGCTTCAAATGAAACTAATGAAACAAATCTCATAAAAGTAATCAAGATTGTCAGCGATGAGCATGAAATGGAAACCGAACAACACTTTACAAATGTAGCTGAAGAAGAAGTTAATCATTCTGTAATGGAAGTTATAAACGAAGACATAAATCGTCATCGAAAAAATCCTTTAAATATTAAAGCGAAACCAGATTTAGCTGCTATTGACGCAGCCCTTTCAAGCTTCATTATTGGTTGTAATCTTACCTTTGATATTATTGATTCCGAGCATTTCAAAAAGTTTGTCGCTACTTTAAATCGAAATTACAAAGTCCCTTCAGGTTCACAACTCAAAGAACGAGTTTTGGCGCAATTAAAATCATTAGATTCAAGGGAAAAATCAAGACGAGCTCATTATTACGACTCGTCATCAGATGAATTTGAATAATTTATATTTTTCCTTTGTCCTCAATGTATGTTTCATGAAAATTACTGATCACCAACAAATTCTGTAAACTACAAACGTTCTGAACACTTGTACAAATTTAATTAATCCAATTCGACTGCTGAAAATTGTTTGATATTTTCATAAATAAGTAGATATATAGGAATCTAAGAAAGTAATCTCTAAACAAATTATGATGTTGTTTTTATTCCTTTATTAAATAATTCACTTTAAATGTACAATGACAAATATAGAAAAAGGAAATTTCGAAAAAAGAAAAGTTTTCTTATTTACACTCATTTCAATCTATTTTTTCTTCTTTTACGCACATGTCTTGAGGGATTTCTTATTCTTTTTACTAATATTTTCTACTACAATATAATATAAAAATATGAAAAAAACAAACATGAATAATATCTATCAAACAATAGAATTTTAAAGTGTGAGGTTAACTTACAACTCTACACTTACTGATTAATTATACTTATTATTTTTTCATATTTTCTTTTCCCCAGCTTTAGAAGATGATTTAATCAGCTTGAAAGCTTTTCGTGAAAATCACATCCAAAGCTGGGGAAATGATCTTTTGATTACAAACATAATTTCTAATATTAAATTTATAGATTAATAGACAACGCAAATGTATTAGTTATTTAAAGAAGATAAATAACAAGAATTAGTTATTATTTGTTTTCGATTTTAAGAATTTTTTCCCTCAGCTCAGCTTCACACAATGACAGGGAAACAACGTCCCTAGCTGAGTTTTTTGGGAATTTCTTATGCTCTATAAGTTTGTTTTGTCTTCTTCTGTCTGTTAAAATATTTCCTCTTGCACTACACTGCTTCTTCTTTTTTCTTTTCAAAGTCTGGTAGATACAAATATTTTTCAAAATCAACTTCGCTTAAAGTCTGCCGATGATAAGAAGTCGCTGTCTAATAAACTTTTTGTTTTATTCTTCTTTATCCTTTCCAATAATAAATGTCGCTTGATTTTTTTTTATTTTAATTATTAAACTCCTTCCCTTTTAATTTTAATCAAGATTTTTTTTTCTTCTTCTAGTTCTTCTCAGTATTAATTTTCCTTTTTCAAAATGTAAATATTTGTCATTAAAGAGTAACGAAATGCGCTCTGATTACTTTAATCAGCATCAACCTCATCGTCTAACCCAGCAAAAGCATTTGAAACATGTAAATTCTGAAGGCAAAAGAAAATTTGTTAATCTCTTTCCTCAATTAGAAAAATCATGAAAATGTCTTACGGGTCCAGATGGTGCTTGATATTTTGGCATACGTTCTTCTAAATCTTTAGGAGGTCTCTCGCGACGTGGTTCTCTGGTTTCGCGATCATCACGACGAATCTCATTGGCTCCGTCGCGTCTTAAAGGTCGATTGTCTCTACGATCGTCACGACGATCTTGTCCACCACGATTCATGTTATTACTTCGATAATCTCGATCACTTCTATAAATATTATTTAAGTTTTATCATCGAAGAACCAACTTATTCTTCAAATAATGTTTCTCACCTATTGTAATTACGGTCACGACTATCTTTAAAATTCCGAGGGCGGTCATCATCTAATAAATTAATTTTATGAAAAAAGTTCTTGTATTATCAAAGAAATTTAAAATTTCTCACTTTTGCGACGATCGCCATCAATGAAACGGCGACCATTGTCACGATTTCTATTTTCCATAGAACCATTTGAAGGTTCTTCATGCTTTCGCCAATTTACAGCTTCTTCCTGAAGACGAGCTTTTTCTGTCTTGATAACAATAACATCCTTCTTGATCTGTTCGCCTTCAACATTCTTTTCAGCTTCGATACGCTGCTTTTCACGCTCGTCTTTTTCCCGTTGAACTTTTGCGAGACGTTCTTGTTGAAGCTTTTCTTCAATTTCGCGTTCACGAGCAGCTGTGTCAACAGGTTTTGCTTGGCCAAAGATATTAACACTTGGAACTGGTTTTGGCTTTGGAGGTGGTGGAGCTGAAACCTCTCTGTCTTCATCATCAACCAAACCAGAATCATTTTGACCTTCCGAATCGCCATTGAGAGAAGGCTGTTTTCTACTTGGACGATCTAATTCTTCCTCTTTTGGAAAATTTAACACCGGAAGGGGCTTTGTTCGCGGCTGTAAATTGAGCACCGGACGTTCTTCTTCAGGCTCATATCGATCACGTCGCTCGTAGCGGTCTCTACCTCCACGTCTATCATTTCCATAATTTCCACGTCTCCGATCAGGTGGCGGAGAATCATTTCCAGGACGATCTCCCATTCTCCAATTACCACCATCATCGTTATCATTATTATTGGAATCGTGTCGGTTTTGAAAGTTTGAACGCGATTGATAGTTACGACGATTGTTGTCACGATTATCGATTGTTTCAAAGTTAGATTCTTTGCGGTCACGCCAATTGGTCGATTCATTTGATGTTGGATCACGGGCTATGTAATTGTCATAACGTTTACGCACTGTTCTTCCATCACGTTGATCATTCTCGCTTGCCAATTCAATTCGAATTCGTCGGTTTTGAATCATTGCATCAGGCAACATAATTGCATCAATTAAGTCTTGACGTTCTTCAAATTCAATGTGGCCAAATCCGCGCAAACGATCATTCGCGTCATCACGAGCTAAGCGCATTTCTTTGATACGAATATTTCTTTCCAAAAAGAATTCATCAATATCCTGTTCGTTCGTATCGAAAGGTAAATTCGAAACACGAGCAGAGAACGGCCCCGTGTAAGGGATCGTGTCGTCATCTAAAATTCTTGCTGCCCTTGGTGCCGTCGGTAATTCAATGAATTCCGGACGACTGGGCCGATCATCATCATCTTCACATTCTTCAGCCCAACTTGATACTTTTTGAACTATTACCTGGGTTGTACCTCCACTTGATGGTGTCGATTGATGTAGAAATTCTTGCAAAGATAAGACCTTCTTTTCTTTGGACTTCTTGCCTTTTTTACCTGTCACAAACAAATAATTAAGTGCATTTTATTACTTTATGTCGTTAAAATCGCATGTTCATGAATATTAACGTAGCCTAGAAAGTGTGTGAAACCTGTTATGATGTAAAAAGAGAGCCAAAACTATGACAAGGTTATTTAGTCTTTCAATTTGTTTTTGTGCTTTCGCTTTTCATTGATATAGGTTCGTTTGACTCACACTTATCAATAAAATAATTTAATAAATGCTTTTTCTATACACAAAATGTCTAAGATGAGAAACATCCAGACAACTACTGATAATGAGAAGACGAAAATATGGGAATTGGTGACGATACTTATGAGTATTTATAGATTTTTTTCTACATTTTTTTCACTATTACTAATTTATTTCACATTCACTGAAAATGTGATTACGTTGCTATTCTAATGAAAGCATTTTAATAAAACTTTTTGTTTGAAATAACAAAATAAACACTAAACGATCATTTTGCACCTTTATGCGCCAAAACGCATAGGATACATGTGGAAAAAAGAAGAAAATATATCTTCCAAATCACAGATTTCGTGTTGGAGCTTTTTTTTCAGCCATGTGAATCCCATAAATGAAATTTTAATTTTCATTCATATAAATAAAGTTTATTCGAAATCTTTTATATTCAATGAAAAGCTTATAGTTTTGGACATCAATTGAACTGTTTTGTTTCACTAAAATCTTAAAGTATTATTTTGATTTATAAAAAATAATAATTACTAACCAACACTAGCCATTTTCGGGGGAAAGATACTGATTTTCCAGTCCGCGGGGAAATTACCAACGTTGGTGTACGGAATCAAAGTGAACTTTGATTGATCTTTTGTCCGAGAACGTTTCAGTGGCGGCGCTACGATCGAAATGTTTACACGGACAAAATGTTTACACGGACACATTTCAAGAAATGTGATTGATCTTTTGTCCGAGGACGTTTCAGTGGCGGCGCTACGATCAAATCTCGTGCACGGAGAAAATCTCGTGCACGGAGAAATTTTTTCTGTGCATTTTGTAT
>CVRI01000036.1:486896-548339 GCA_900005825.1 Clunio marinus | reverse complement strand
AAAACCCATCATATACATGTCAAACGTGGGGGTACGAATCAAACTTTCTTCTTGCGAACCCCTCATTCAGAGATGACGGTTAAATTTGAAAATTTAAACTGAAAACTGAAGCTGAAGATTTTTGACAAAAAACGAAAATATTTAATTGATTAAAATTATTTGTGCCGTGAAAATATCCCAAAAGTATGAAGAAATTAAATACAAATGATTCTCGTATCCCAAAGCCTTCAGGCATCATGAAGACTACCAGTAAAATGTTCGATTTCAATAAGATTAAAGAGGAAAATCATTCGCAATCTTGCACCGAACCTCAGAAAAAACCATTGACTGGTAAATTACAACAATTAATGATTCTATAATCTTAAAAACTCATAAACTTTTTATCATGTTTTATTGATTTAGAATATAACAAATCATTCTCATCGTTTAAATTTGAAACAACATCCAAACCAAATAATTTATTTCAAAAATCAAGCTTGAGAAGAAGTAGATCTTTGTCAGATGTTAGATCAGAACCTGGCCCTGCAGCAAAACGCTTCCATCCAATTCTTGAAACGATCCCAACTAAACGTTTAAGACCCAATCCGATTTCTAAATCTATTAAGATCGACACTCTGGGGAAAAGGAATGCAATTCATAACACTTTGAAGGCTGCATCAACATCCAATGTTGTTAAAATTGTAGCTAAAAAAGCTCCAATTATATCATCTACATCAACTTTCAAAGCAAAACCAACAACAACTGCAAGTAAGCCTGAACCATCACAGCCAGCAAAGACTGTTAACAAAAGACCGGCACCTTATGACTTTAAAGCTCGATTTTACAATCTTGAGGAGAAATTTAAAATTCAAAAAGCTAAATTTGATAACCAGAAAGAACAAATTGTTTCATTGGAAGAACAAAATGAGCTTTTGGAAAAGAAGGAAGAGGATCTTGTAAAGAAACTCGAAATTACCGAAAAAGAGTTATCAGAAGCAGATGGCATTAATAAACAATTGAAACTTGAAATCGAAGAATTGACAGCAACAAATGGACAACTTCTTACAAAAAATACTGCACTTGCTAACTCATTATCGTCTACTTCTGAAGAACTTAATGAGCTCAAGGTGAAACAAGAAAAGCTTGAAAAACTATCGGAAGAACATGAAATTTTGAAGATTAGAGCTGAAAATATGGAACAAAATATCGCTAATGCATCAGATCAACTCGCTGAGTCTCAAAATAAGCTTTATAGCATCAACATTGAACGAATGGTTTTGCATAACATGGTCCTAGACTTGAGAGGAAATATAAGAGTCTTTGCTCGTGTTCGTCCTCCAATAAGTAACGAAGATGATAAGATGGCATGTGGTTGGTCATTCATTGATGAAACAACACTTGAAATCGTTAGTAACGAACCCGTAGCTGGAGGACGTAAACAATTAAGATATGATTTTTCATTTGATCATGTCTTTAATCCCAACACAACACAGGATGAAATATTTGAAATAGTTTCGCCTTTAATTCAATCAGCTCTCGATGGATACAACATCTGTATATTCGCTTATGGTAATTTCACATGAATTAAAAATGTCAACTTTCTTTTTCTGTTTTAACATCAAACACATTTTCTACCAATATAGGTCAAACAGGTTCGGGAAAAACATTCACAATGGATGGAGTTGAGGGCAAACTAGGAATCATCCCAAGAACTGTGAAACTCTTATTCGACTCTATCAATTCATCTAAAATTCTAGGATGGAACTATTCAATAACTGCAAGTTTTCTTGAAATATATAATGAAGTTTTGTACGATCTGTTGAGCAACGAAGACAAGGATATCGAAATTCGCATGGCAAATGCTAAAAGCAAAACTGAAATATATGTCTCAAACATAACACAGACAGAAGTGAACACAGCAGCAATGTTGTATGAATTGATGGCTATTGCAAGATCAAATCGAGCAACAGCTTCGACAATTGGGAATGAAAGATCAAGCAGATCCCATGCTGTGACGAGACTTGAAATCGTTGGAACTCATCCGAGTAGACCAGAGAGACTTGTTGGATTTATTAATCTTGTTGACTTGGCAGGAAGTGAAAGTCCTAAAACAAGCCAAAGGATGGAAGAAACGAAGAATATTAATAGATCGTTAAGTGAATTGAGCAACGTCATCTTGGCTTTGGTTCAGAAGAATGAACATGTTCCCTATCGGAATTCTAAATTAACGCATCTTTTAATGCCCTGTCTAGGAGGAAATAGTAAAACTTTGATGTTCGTTAACGTTTCTCCATTCCAAGAAAATTTCATTGAAAGTGTTAAATCGCTTAGATTTGCTGCCCAGGTGAATTCTTGTAAAGTAGCAAAAGCTAAACGTAATCGTCAGTTAGTTGTTAACGCTAACACTACTTTAGTTGGACAATCGTCTAATTCATAAATCAAATCAACAATTCATTAAAATAACTTCCCTTTTCTTATTATCGATTTAAATATCTTACAAATTATAACTTTCATTATATATTCTAATCTGATTTTTCACAATAAAACATTCAAACTTAATAACCATCAAGCAAATTTATTTGAAGAAAAAAATTTGACACATGGCAACGGATCTGAAATAAAATTTGAAACTATTTTTATTGATGATCAGTTTCAAAATTGAATGAATAGAAATATGAAAAACATCAGCTTTCTTCATAAAGAAATTGTTTATAAACAACTTGATGATAAAATTGACATGAAAAATAAAAATTTTAAAATAAAATAAAAGACAATTTTTTCATATTTCATTTTTTATTGAATATGTCTCATCGTGTGCTTTAAGTAACCGTAAATATGAAGTTGACAACAGTTTAAAAAAAGCTTACACGTTTTAATCATATGATTAACGATATCTGCGTAAGTGAAGACGATTCTTGCGACGCCAAGCTGCACGACGTGAACCACCAATAGTTTGAGCATAACGATATCCTTTGCCCAATCCACGGGAACTTTTTCCAGCTGATGTGAGGCCACGTAATTCGCGATGCTTTTGAACTGGATTACAGATCCAGTTGACCTTTGGATCACGACGAATAGCGTTGTGATGAGGATCAATGCAAATAACTTCAAAGTATTTGTAAGCAGCGTCTTGGGCAACCCAATAGGAATTCAAGACACGAAGTCCTCCCATGCGTCTACCAACGCGTTCCTGAAATAAATAATTTTACTTGAACTTGATTTCATATTCAATTAAGATATTCATGTTTTAAATGGGAAGTTTCAGACATCTAAGGAAGGTTAAACTTAAAACATCAGATATATTGATCAGAGTGATAATAAGTTGTTATATCATCATTTAATGTTATTTATTCATTTCAGGAGCATGTGCTTACCTCAGCGACAGATTGTAAATTTCTGTAAGGCTTCAATTCGTTGACACCATGGCTCTTAGGTTTTCCGTAAGTGCAACCTTTGTGTACTGGTCGTTTACGACCTCCACGACGAACGCTAATGCGGTAGATGAGGAAACCTTGCTTTGCGCGATATCCCAAACGACGAGCTTTATCTGGTCGGGATGGCCGAGGAGCACGATGAAGTCTTGTCAATTGACGATACTGCCAGCAGCGAATACGAAGCAGGTATCTCAAAACATCGCTTTGTTTTTTACGATACAATTCTTGGACGTATCGGTATGCACCCATTCTTGTTGTATAAAGATAGACCTAGTAACGAAATCAAAATTCAAATTCTTTGATCAGAAGTCACATCATTGGTCTATCATGATTAAGGCGGATCATGTTTCATCTGAACTTAGTTCAATGAAAGTCTTATTTTAATTACTTTAATTTCAAATTGTATGAATAGAGATTTCTTACCTATTGGAATGAAATTTCCAACTGCATAAAAGGAAAAAAAATAAGAGAAACAATATTAAAATTTGATCATTAGGTTATGTTATAATTTTTATGTTATGAGATGAATAATCCATGATTTTGAATTACTAAATTAAATATGGACTAAACCCTACAATGTTGAATAATAATTGGTATTGCTGGATGTTTTTATTAATTTTTAAAACAAAATATAAAAATAGCACACCTTGTTCTATCAACGAGGAAGGAGAAAAAGAAAGAATCATTGAACGCAGCCTCAAACCTTCCTTTCATGAACGTACTCATTCAATATTTAAAATTAAATTCAAAATTTTTGAAGTCGTTACTAATTAATTTTCAACTTTTTATATGTACAACTTATAATCATCGAAGATGACTATGTAGAGAAAACTGTAAATAAATTGTAAATTTTAACATTAAAAGTCTTTGATTGTTGTGTCGTAACTAATCATTTTTTATTTTTGTATCGTTCTATTATTTCACAAGATGGTATATGAAACATTTTTCAATTTCGAATTTCCCGAGAATGCAAAAAAGAAAAACTAACTTACGAAGAATGATGCAAATTCAGTTTTCATAATGTAAAAATCCTCCCTTTTTGATTTACATATGACATTCCGAAAAAGTTCAAACTTCGTCAGAAAATTTTCAAAATTGCACCAGGAAATGTTGCAGATTCTCCTTATAATTACTTAAAAGATGGAAATGTAAGGGACTATAATGTCTCACCCACCTAGAGATGTTTATTTCCAAGATATCTGTCACTGGGTTTTAACTTTGATTCTTGGACGCATTAGTTCGATCTTAAAAACTTTTTAAGGGAAAAAAAATGCCTTAATAATAAATTCCGAGTTGATGGAAAGTACTTTTCAGAATTATAATTCGTTTTCTTTGATAATTTGCTTTGCAACTTTAGACTCAAACTTTACGGTGAAATACAATATTGCCTTGTTCTTGCTTTCATTTCTTTTTTGCTGTTTTCACGATGGATTTTTAAACTTAAAATTAATCATTTCATTTTCGACGACTGGGTTGTAAATGGTTGTTATCGAAGAGACAGTTATAATAATATATTTAAAAAGCGAACAACAGCAAGAAAGCCATCATAAGACAGAAAAGTCCCATAGCTTCAGACAAAGCGAAACCCAAGATGGCATATGAGAACAATTGTTGTTTAAGTGATGGATTTCTGGCATATCCAATGATGAGTGAACCAAATACTGTTCCAATACCGGCACCTAGAAGTAAAGAAAAAGAGCAAAATTGGCGACAAAAATGTCGCATAAAAATCTTGTTCGATTCCAAACAAAAACAAAAATCACACGAGCATTCATTTATTCATGATCAACGGTTAGAAGGAATAAGGATTTTTTTTTAGTAAATCGAAAAAAGGAATTATTTTTAATACTTGACACCATCATCTTGAATTAGAAAATCTACTTGAGTGACTAGAAAGCGAATAACATTAAAAATGAAATCATCAGACAAAAGAGTCCCATTGCTTCAACGAGAGCAAATCCAAGAACTGCATAAGAAAATAATTGAACTTTTAACGATGGATTTCTTGCATATGAGGAAATAAGTGCAGCGAAAACTGTTCCAATACCGGCGCCTGTTGATGAAGGAAGTAGGAATCCAGGAAATAAATAGGATTAGAAAGGATTAATCATATAAATTTGGTGCTGTTATGATGTTTTCATTGAAGTAGCATTAAACTAGAAACAGATTAGTCTGAATTGAGTTCTGGTCATTATTAAAATGTCCAGCTTGCAAATTATACTAAAACGGCGAGTTATGAAAGTTTCCAATGCAAGAAATCAAGTCTTACAGAATTTCTGGTTCTTTCACCTTCAGTTATTGAAGCATCCTGCTGGGATGTTCTCTATACAAGCATAGAGCACACTTTTTCTCAGACCTTCCCGAGGCTAAGTTGAGTAATAAATACTCGTATGTGAGCCCCAAGTGCAAGATTGTTTCTAGTTTTGATTCAATGTTTTTTAATAAAAAAAACTTTGAAATCATCACATCTAGCAATATTATATGTTGGAGGAAGTAAGTATTAGGTAATGATTGTTCAGAGCTATATCACATGCAAAAATATTTTAAACTTACCAGATCCAGCGACACCAACTGTGGCAGCACCAGCTCCAATGAATTTTGCAGCTGAATCAATATCACGTGTGGCTGGGGAAGTTTGGAAACTGCGAACTTGAGGCAGAAGCGCAACTGGAGTTGTGTTTTGAGCAGCTAATGCTTGACTCTGTGAGATGACAGCACTGCTCAATGGTCGGAGCAACTGGCATCCATTGGCGACCTAAAACAAAAAAAAATCGAAGGTTATGTTTAAACTTTTCTTATATTTACGTAATCAATAAATATTTTTTTTTAATTTTATATCAAAAAGGCAAATTTATAGTAAAAAAAAAGTTTCTATTACGCAATTGCGCTTAAAATAAGGATGCTATAAGTTCGATAAACTTTTGAACGCATTACATCACAGATTAATTTTAAGGAATTTAAACAGAAACTTACGATACGTGGAGCGACACGGGCAGCTGATGTTACGAACATTTTGAATAACAAATTCTTAGAGTTTGTCCGGTGCTTAAAGGAGGATCTGAAAAAAGTAAAATATAATTATTAGTTTAAGAAAATTTCCATTAAAATCGTTTTTAAGAACAGCAAGTGCAGCATTATGTAACAATTGATGGCATAGCTATTGATAATAGATTTTTACCAAATAACTTATAATTTTTAACATTGCTACCTTAAATTGATTCTTTAAACTTAAGCGAACAAAATTACATAATATACGCCTGTCTACCTTCTATATTTTACTAAAGATTGATAGTTTTCACTTTAAGAATTCAAAATGGCGCTGGTAAAAAATCTTTTCTGCCGCTTTTCTAATTAGGTATATAGTATCACTGGATTCTCTAAATTTATGAACTAAATTATGTTAACTTCTTATATTAGATAATCTTTTTCAGAATCATAGATTTCAATATATAAATTTTAGGAGGACTTAATAAATACGTCTACTTACTTCCAAAATCGGTTCACAATGAAGTTGCTCCTGAAATAACGAGGGGCTAGAAATTATTGTTTTCACATAGGTATATCAAGAAAAAATGATCTTACTTAAAAATAGGTACCTAATTCATATTCAAAAGATAAATTGAAAATTCAATAAAAATAAAGGAACGTTTTATCAAAATGCTTCAATTCAAATATTTCATAAATGAATTTACAACCATTTTAAATCTTCCAATTATAATCCTTGCTTTCCCCTCGAATTCTAAAGATGCAAATGTATACTTTTAATAAAGTATACTTCCAGAGTAGAAGTCCAAAATAAATTTATTTATAAAATCGAAACTATTTTATCTTTATTGGTCACAATAGAACTAATTCTTAAGCATTAGAATATTTAATATTTTTAATAATTCACTTCTTTTATTCAGTACAAAACAAGTTTCTTTGGAATGAATTCATAAAAAATTTCATAAGGCATTCTATTCTAAACGATCATAGTTTCTCACCCTTCCATAGGAGGTTTGGGAGCTTAGAGAAGTAAATTTTAACTACTTAAAACGGTTCTGGGATGAAGTTAGAATATTAATTACATTACCAATGGACCGCTGTACCCAATGAAGTGTTTGCACATTTAACACAGCAATTTTGAAGAGTATAAAAATCAACATCAAAATCAAATAAGCTTCTCTCTCTCACACGACCGAGGGTTTTTGTCGATTTAAAAATAAATAAATAATTATGGCTGTATTTCTCCTAAATATTTGTAAATTTAATAAGTGTGGCATGGAGTTTGGGACTTTGGTTGACCTCATACAGCACATAGAAGAGAATCATATTGGTAAGTATGAATAAATGTAAATAATATAAAGTTGCAAGGCCATCTTAAGTCTTCATCGCCCTTTAATAATTACCAATATGGAAACTACAAAGTACATATTTATATTGTGTGTCAACTTAGATTATGACCCCAGCACGAAGCCCGATTGTCTTCCGTTGAGCTGTGTTCAAAGATTCATTACAGACGCGACACGTAAAGAGAATCCACAATTTTTGGTGAGCTCAGGTTCAGTTGAATCGCTTGATCGAACAAGCAATGCAAGCGAACGAGTTGAGGTAAAACGAAAAATTGCCATCAAACATCACAGTTATAGTATGTCCTCATCAAACCGCAGCAATACTCCAACAGGTAAGAACTCAATCGATCTGCGTTTAATTAATCATACTGTTTGTAACGAAGCGACGATGAACTCATCGAACGATTACGTACATTTGTTATAGAAAAGAAAAGAAAAAATAATAATCCCAGAAGCAAGAGATAAGCTCAACGATTCGCTTTCTATGTGTAAGATAGGACAAAAAATAAAATTTGTTTGGGAATGGAGAAAAATAGGTCAAATTTTCTCAACGTTCGTACCATTTTTCTTCTTACGTTCGGGAGAAGCTTTTTGCGAAGTGAACAAAATGAAAATAGAGACAGGGATGAGTTGAGTGGGTGGTATTAGCTGGTGGTTGTTGATTTTCTTTTCTCATTCAATGTGTAAAGTGGATGTACATGTAGTCGTGGGTGAACGATGTAACATGAAATTTTATTGATTTTCTTTTCTCTTTTCCTCCCTTGTTATATTTTCCCCCCAAAAAAACTTCCGCTTTCGGCAGGCAGTGAAATGGATGAAGATGACATAATGGTATCTGAATCAGAGGACAGCAATGAATCATGGACTACAGAAGAATTTAGTTCTGAGTTCATTATGCGTTATGGTAGCAGATCTTCAGCTCCAAATGGATCGAATGAAAAACCGTTCGCATGTCCGGTACCTGGATGCAAAAAACGCTACAAAAATGTAAACGGCATTAAATATCATTCAAAAAACGGTCACAAAAAGGATGGCAAGTAAGTTAAATGAAGAGCATTGTTGCCTTTTATAACTTTTAAATGACTCTGTTCAAATTTTATTATCATTCATAGTCGAATAAGAAAAGCTTTCAAATGTCATTGCGGCAAAAGCTATAAAACGTCGCAAAAACTAAAAAATCATACGCTACTGATTCATTCAGCTGGTTCTACATCTGATCTCTCACTATCTTCATCATCGATGTCGTCACTCAATTCAGCGCAACAACTGTCTGATTCGGCTTCACCACCACTCGCAATAACTTCTTTAAAAAGCTCGATAAATCTCGTGACGATGAAACCGTCAAAAACCATCAATGGTGGAGCGGGATCGTCAAAAGTTATTAAAGAAAATATAAAAGGAGACAACAAAATTCCGAAATTAACACCGATGAAAGGGTACGATGGACTTGGAATATTAACACCGGCGACGTCGCCTAAGAATCAAGCTCAGCAGCAACAACAACAGCAATTATCAACAGACAGTAATCAACTTCTTAATGGTACTAGTAATGTGAACACCTTGAATAACGGTGTTGAGAATTTGCAAGGCATACCACTCACACCAGTTAGTCCTGCTCCATCACCCAGCTCATCGACAACAAGTACAATCAGCTATCATCCGATGAAGAAAGGTGATTCGTAGTTGAGAAAATGTCTTGTGGTAAGGTGATGGAAGCATCCAAATGCGTGAGTCTTAATTTTACCTCAATTTCTGTTGTGAATGCAATGGGCCAACCAGATGAGATTTATTTGAGGCTTCACATATGGTACTCTTATCCCTGCTTTATTCTTTTATCCATCTAAAATATTTTCATCATCGGTTTTTGTTATGAAAGTCTTTCACTTGTTGATTAATCTTTTGAATTCTTACCTATTTATATTATTCATATTGCGTATCTGTTAGTGCAATTCTCCTTTTGTTTTTTTTAATGTCTTTTTTTTCGAGACTAATTAATTATTTAACTTTCTTACTTTATCTTTGAAAGAACAGAAAAAAAATCTTATTTAAGCAATGTCAATGATAATCGAATGATTCGATGATGCAATGACATTAGAAGTGTGATGTGATGCGTTTGACTGAAACTTTACTAAACAAATTTATTTTAGGCAAAAAAAAGAAAACAAAAACAGAGAAAAAAACTAATTACCTATTTCTTAAAATTTTGACTTCAATAGTTGTGACATAATAAAATATCTCCTTATGATCGTTCTGTCGCGTCGCGTGTAAATTATTAAATAGAAAGAATAAAAATATCAGACACAATTTTGTTTAACGTTCTCTTTCCGATCCTATAATTTTCATTTCCTCTTATGACGTCAAAATTTAGTTTATGGCGTAAACAAAAATCAATGGTTCTATATAAATCAGATATTCTTGCTACCAATGCACGTGAGCATGTCAATGAAATAATGTTCTCTTTCTCAGAAATGCTCATTGACTTAACAAATCCTTTAGTCTTTAATTTTTCATTCTGTTCTGAATATTCTTGTAGTTTTATGTCTTATCTCCTTGTTTGCTTGATTTTTAAGTTCATTAAAATATCCAAGAAAATAAAGAAAAGAAAATGAAATAGGTAAGAACTAAATTGAATTAAAGAAAATTCGTTCTGTGTTAAAATGTAGCTAGTCAAATTTTTTATTTTTAAATATCTCGCTATAATATTAAAAGCTAATTGTAATCTATTCACGCAAAATGAATAAATTAATTAAAGTTAAAAACATATTTATTTGATTGAGAAAGATAATTTAATTAGATATTTTCTTTTTCTTTCTTTAACAAAACAAAATGAAGAAGCATAATACGAAGAATTGTACACACAATAATAATAATATTATTATATTAATAAATATCTTAAATAATGATGATTGCTTATTCTTAGATAACGCTGAGTTAGGAATGTGTTAGAGTATTAAGATATAAGATGTGTAAATTTTCTTTTAATTTATTAAAACAGTCTCATTTAAAAAAGAAAATCTTCAAATGGACAGTTTGATAATTACAGCATTTGATACAAAAATTTAAATATTGTCGCAAATAAAATTGATAGTGGCGAATATTTAATATTTGCCGACACTCTTACATTTCATGTGGCTCTGTTTTAGTCTTGATTTAGTCTAATCAAATATCTATTCTACATGATGCCAAGTGAAAAAGTTCTTCACAATGGAAAATTTTACTTTCTTCATGGTTTTCTTTTCTTTTGAAATTTTCGACATTTTGAATAAAATCTTACGCTAAAATAACGAAAAATAGAAATTGATAAGAAATTTTAAAAAGTCTTAATTGATTAGAAATGTTTGGCTAGACTTTCACTCATCCTGAAAAGTTAAATATTTGAACAAGGTTAAAGAGAATAATGATGACGATTATAGATTTTATTTTCATTTATAATTTTCAACTATTCGTAACCTTTTGTTTTCATTATATTGCTAAAAGCGTTATTCAATCTCAGATTTCTCTAATTCAAGACTTTATCCAAATCAATATTTATAAAAGAATTTACCATTCGAAGTATCTTTAAAAGTATTTAACTATTTAAAGTTATTTACAAGACTAATGAATACTTTCTTTATTCTTATTTTCGTTATTTTTATTGTTTGATACACTTCATAGAGAAATTTTAAATTGAAAATTTGTAACTCAAGGCTCCGATATTGCATCGACTGTAACTGATTTTAACTTAAATATGTATTCGTGTGAACTAGATTTCGCTCTAATTGATCTCAACAGATATAATTAGATGCCAGAGAAGTCAATACATCAACTGATATAACTCATGTCAGCCTTTGCATATTCGGAAGCAAGAAATAAATTTATTCTGAATGTCCTACAGAAATTATTGAATTACTGGAATTATAAAAAGTATTGATAACAAGACAAGACAAAGCAAAATTTATTAACATGCCTGGTAAAAGTTGTCTGTTTTAGCTTAAATAATAGTAAAAAACTATTCAATCTTTTAAATCAGCAAACTTTTGGCGGAAAATATCGCGACATTTTATCTTAAGAAAAATGAATAAAAAGTTCAAGTGAGAAAATAAATAAAGAATTCTTTAATGTAAAATATATTGGGAAGATATGTATCTAAATGCTCATATCATTGCACAATTGAATTTTATTTCAGATTTTCAACCTTCAATTGCATCAATAGAGTTGTTCAATTAATAACCATCAACATTGAGTGTAACGTTTCCAATAAAAAAAATGTTTAAACTTTAAAGCACATTTTACTTCTTTGCAGTCGGTTTAAAAGTCATCAGGTCTAAGATGAGATTCGTTTAGAAAATGATGCAATTGAAGAGATTCGGGAAGAGATAAATATGAGGTGAGTTAAAAATAGATTCCATTTCTGGCTCTTTTCTCTTACATCACAAACGTTGTTCGGGATAAATTTAAAAGAAAAGAAAAAAAACAAGAAACCGCGAAATTTCAAAATTATAAAAGGTAAACTGGTGAAATTACATTCAGCTATTAGGAATATTTTATTATTTGGTAAATTATCATTTGTTTACTCATATATTTAGATACTTTTTCATTCACAACAAGTATGAAAGGTTACACAATTTCAATAATAGAAAAAAAAGTGTATATGTGTACATATACATGAAAAGGAATGATGTCATGCGCTCGCACAATCCGCCTGTCTTCTCTTCGTGATTCATTTCTTTCCCGACATTGCTGCGATAAAATTCTCTATTTTTGTTATCAGCTCTCGATTGTTTGTCGTTGATGCTGCATTGTGTATGTTACGTAGAGAGTCGATATCTCGTAGTTCGAAAGCTAATTTTGCTGACTCTTCGTAGAGACTGTCAAACAAGTAAATTTATGTAAAACTCAAATCAATGAAAGAAAAACAGAAAAAAATCTCACCCAGCTCGATTATACCAAATAATTTTTCTATCATCACGGCATTTGTTTATGTATTTTTTAGCTTCAGTGAGTTGTCGGCCCTTCAAACAGACTTCCACAAAAGGCTCAAATCCTATTGGTGATTTTTTTGATTTTGAGAATTTTTCAAGTTCATCCCACTGATAATTTGATCCTAAAACTTCTATTCGAAGATACCAAAAGTGCTTGTCACTCATTTTGATATCATTTTTTATTTTTTCAGCTAATTTTACATCACCAAGTACAAGCAATTCTCTGATTGTATCATGTAATGACAGTCCATAAAAGGCTCGTGCATATTTTTCTTCCAAAACTTTTTGTTGTTTCATCAACTTTCGATGATCTTCACTTAATTCTGCTTCGACATCTTTATGACCTTTCTTAAAGTTGTTAGAGATCTCAATGAGTGATGAATCCAATTTTATATAGCTGTCTAATGCTTCTTCTAAAGACATCTCAGCTTGTGCAAGGAAATCATCTTCTTGCATATAAATATCCTTCAACGCTTTCACATTATTTAACTGACAATACTTTTTATAAAGGTTCTGAGCAAGTGGAAAGTCTCTAATGATCATTTGGAACTTTGAAAGAGGCGTTGAAACTTTCAGATGCATCAACACCATGTAAATAAGATTCGTGTCACCTGATTGCGTTGCTGCAAGCAAGGCCTTTTTGTTTTCATTAAGCTTTAGTAGAAGTGGCACTTGCAGACTACAATTAGGTTCAAGTTCAAGTAACTGAATGGCTAAGTCAGTTTTTCCCACTTCTTCAGCTTTTTTTGCAATTGCACAAAACGATATTCCAAGTGATGTTGGATCTTTAAACTTTTGAACAAACTTTTGAATAATTTCAAGGTCATTTTTTTCAAACATTATCTTATGATACGCCCAGTGTAATAGAATCCTCGACTCTGATAAATTTAAATGCTTTGCAATTTGTATTGCGAGTCCATAATGTTTTCGAAATACGAGACGATCAAGGACTACAGTGGGAGTTAGATGACGAAGTTGATAGTATGTTAAAGGAATTCCAATATCTTTCTCTCTCAACGCATTCAAAACTCGAAGATTACGACAAACTTGAATATATTCATCTGGATTATGACCTTTGATAAAGCCTTTTCCAAACTGTGCTGCTCTCATTAAACTTTTCTGTGTTTCAGTATCAAACTCAAAGCTCGCTGCTTCAATACATTCACTAACTGCTACATCAATCTTATCGAAAATCAAGCATAAATACTCATCAGATTGATGAGAACGTTCACTAAACTTTCGATGACTTTCGAACAGAAAACTGGATGGT
Source organism: Clunio marinus (assembly GCA_900005825.1). Taxonomy (NCBI): domain Eukaryota; kingdom Metazoa; phylum Arthropoda; class Insecta; order Diptera; family Chironomidae; genus Clunio; species Clunio marinus. The sequence continues at coordinate 534,364 of CVRI01000036.1, read as the reverse complement.
TCTGAAATGCTTATTCCAAATATATTGCTGACGCATTTGGGAACCTTTTGCACGAGTTCATGATAACCATTCGTAAGAACTCTTACCCCATCCATTTCAGGAATAAGAAAAACTGCTGGATCGTAAGTGTAAATATTTGAATCTCCATTTATACCAACAATGAGGAGTATTGAAGGATAAGACATTACAAGTGCTTCAGCTTTAAGAGGATCATCAGCATCAATGCACCATTCCATTTGCTTTGGCATTTCTGTTCTTCCAGTATTAAATTCACAATATTTCGTCCTCAAATCAGATGATCCCATCCAAAGAATTCCTGTGTTTGTACACATCGCAACGTGTCGATTATTGAATGACACTGATATGAAGCGAATGGTTTTGTAATCAAAATCCAAAGAAATTCCCATCGCTGTGCAAATATTTTCGTCTTGTTTGACTTTAAAAATCTCTTGTTCACGAGTGATGAGGCATGTGGTCCTTCGATCTTCCATGATAACTGCCCAACTTGCAGGATCTAATGAAGATTCTAAGTTAGAAAGAAAAAGTAACAATAGTTAGTCATTAAAATCAAAGTCAAGTCATCTTACTTGGGATTTCTGGCAGCAATCTAACTTTAGGATCTTTATAGTTATTGACAATAAAGATACGGAAATGTGTTGTCATTACAGCGACTCCAGTAGCTTGATAAGTTGCAAAAATTTTAGCGTCAATCACTTTTGTATCTGCTGCTTCTTGTCCCATGCTGAATTTATGTTGATATTGACCGAAAATATTATAAATAAGAACGACGCCATCCTCTTGTATACAAAGTAAATCTTCAGAATCACTCCATCCTAATGTTAGTAATGCTCCAGAATTCCACTGAAATGTATTTGAATATTTAGAAAATAAAAACTATAAGGAAAAAACTCACATTGATTGAAGAAAGAAGATGACCAGAACATGTAAATATATAAATTATAGGCTTTGATGAAGATCCTGTTTTTGTCAATTGTTTCATGTTTTTAGTAATAGCAATGGGTCCACCATAAGGAGCAGCAAAAACATTCATATGCTCTAAATTTATGTTTTCAGGAAACTCCAATTGATAAAGTTCGATTTTCCTAAATTTTCATTATTTTTTAATTTAATAAATATAATTCAGGGAAATTATCAATATTTTCATCATACCTATAAGTATTTCCATGTCCCAATGTGAACCAATCACCAATATTATATAAAAGACTCATATTTTTATATTGAAAATAATAACATAAGTTTTATTTACTTATTTTGTTGTAGATTTGTTCGGATTTTTCTACTTTTGAGTAGAATCAAAACAATCGGATAATTGAAACAGAATTCAGTTTAACCGAAAATTCAAAAATTAGCGGTATTCATGTTGATGGGGGTTATTATTATGAACTTGATGATAAAGAGTATTGTAATCATGAACCAAATCATTAAGAATTAGTTTAAGTTTCTCTATTTCTCGCTTATAAGTGTAAACAGTTGCTTCGACACCATCACAATGCGTTTGAAATTCAGCTAAGCGATCGCGATAACTTCGTAGTTCATCATATTCATTTGTTGACAATGTTATTGAAGGACGAGGAATGACTCTAAGAGGGTCAGGATCGCTGTTATAAGGCCTAACATTTTCAATCGGACTGATACTATGATATTTCCTGATGTCGTTGTTGGTAGCTTCTTCGCGTTGAAAATAAGTTTGTTCAGTTCTTGGAATCGATAGATAATTCCCATTCGCATAATCCATATTCATCTCGTTTGAACGAGAGCTTCCTGACTCGCCGTATCGTCTTTTAGGTTTTGGGGGAGAAGACATCCGGTCAAATACAGAAGATTGTCGAACTCTTTCACTTGTTGTTCTTTCCCAATAATGATCATTTCTTTGGCCTATTTCTTTATAAGACTCCCGTGTTGTTGAAAGAGGCCTCGCAGAGTTTACTTCTGGAGATCTTGTGCCATATCTTCTAGGCGATCTTGAGCGTTTCATTGAATGATTATCATGTCTTGAATTTTGAGAATGGCGATTGCTTTCATGACTTTCTTTTGACTTGTGTGAAACATGAGATTCTCGTGAATCGCGTCTTTTATTGTTTACAAAATTATGAGTTGAAATATGAGTGCTTCTTGTATTATGATAGTTTGTTGACAAATCATGACGTTGGACTGAGCTTTGCGGACTTGGGTTTTTATGTTTATTTCCATCATCATTATCATCAAGACGTTCTAATGGAATGAATTCGGGGAGATCTTAAAGGTAAAAACATATAGAAAAAAAAAACTTTCATTAGTACAGATGATTTTATTTACTTATTCTATTTGAATCTTCATTCCGTTTATCCATCATTCGTAGCTTATTTTCTGGTAGAAAGTGTCGTCTCATAATTTTTTAATAATTCGTAGGCTTATAAAGTATAATAAAACAGATTTTAAAATTATTTTGAGATGAGCCTGCTTCGACTTGTTTTATTTTTTAAATAATTTCTTAAACGTACTCAAAATAACCCTTTAAAGATAGTCACATTCCCCTTCGATTGTTGTTTGGGGGGCCCCCAAACGTTGACAAAGCTTAAATCAGATATTTTATACAAGTTTTAAAACGTAATGAATTCTTCTAAAACTTTTACATTTAGGACATCAAGTTGGAAAAACACGTAAGCTTGTTATTATTTGTAAAATTCAATAAATGATGTTAAATGTTTCCTCTCTTTAAGCGATGAAGTGAACGAAGTTTTTAAGTTGATTTTTGATTCATCGTCGATTGTTGAAGACAAAATAAAAGCTTATGATATACTTCAAATCTGGAAAGTCCGAAAATGTCAAGATACCATGGCAGGTGTTCTATGTACATTATCATTATTGAATGCTCATTTGAAGGACTTCAGCGGTGAAATAAAAGATCCTTCTACTCTTAGTAATTTATATGCAAGTTCATTAACCAAATTCTTAAACTATGCTGCTGCTTTTCAAGCAAATGAAGCGACTATGTATAGATCAGCAAAAAAACTAGGAATCGAATCTTTCTTAATCGATCTTCGACATCTTTGTGCGCATGGAAAGCAGCAAGTTTCTCTCGAAGTCTTTCGGAGAAGTCTTCAATATTGCTTTGAATGGATTCGGAAATTCTACTGGGAAAAGGAAATAAAGAACATTTCCGATGCTGTAGCTGAGGATGTTTGCTATGATTCTGTATTGGTAGAAAAACTGAAGGAATTATTTCCAGTCTATGACGCCTTCACTAAACTCGCACATAACAAAATTTTTTCATTTGGTGATGCATCAGTAGACGATCTTGATCAGGATCAATGGTCAGCAATAAACAAATTTAAAAATGGGCATAATTTCAACAGCGTTCTTCAAGGGCATAATATTGTGACTTTGAAGTTGTCTAAAATTATCGAATCGAGTCGAATGCGATTGAGTCCGAAAACCTTTTTTAATGAAATGTTTAAGTGGTGCAGATTTCTGTTACGATTTAATGAACCTTTAGACAACAGAACTGATGAAAATGATGGGAGTGAGGAGGAATCATCTCCAACTAAACGAAGAAAACGTGATTCTAATACAATTGTCAATTTGTTTCAGCCACTTATTTGGCATTTAGCAAAAAACGATTTTCTAAATGAATTTATTCATCATCTGAATCACATAAGTATCAATGAAAAAGATGATATTTCTAAACGCAAGTCAGCACAGTTATGGCTTATGGTTATTTTTGAAAGCTTTACATACTATCAAAACTATTGCAAATTTACCAACAATAATGGAATTTGGGAAAAGAAAATTACAAATGACGTGAGAAATATTTATAGTTATCAGCTTGATGCAGATTTGAAGAAAGTTTTTATTTTTGTTGGAACACAAATGTTACCTTCATCATTGAAATATTCGAGAAGTTTCTTCACTAATATACTAAATAACGTAGACAAAGAAAATGAAGATATTTGCTTTAGTCTTCTCCCTTTCATTTACCCACCACTCAGTTCAGAACAAACCGAAAAAATTATTGCTCTCATTAAAATTAAAACCACAGATATTCGATCAAAGAAAATTTCAAGCGAGAACATTTTCACAGTTGAAGATCTTTTTTCTTCTTCTGTTTCTAAAGCAGATAAAGATTCAACAGAAATTAAGGATAATATCATATGGGAGAAATCTTCAGATAACATTGAGTGGAGCACGCATCCCATTGGAGGGGAATTCCTAGCATTTTGATTAAGTTTAGTGATTCCTATGTTATAAAAAGTGAAACCAAAATAAAACAAAGTTTTTTTTCATAATTGCTTCAAAAGAAAAATTTCCCTTCTCACTCCCCATACCCTTAAAAATAACCCTTGAAACTCAAACTGATAAAAAGAAAAAAATACTATTTTCTCTAATAATTTTAAATTTAATCAAGTTTCAGCTAAAGCTTTTCAAGTTTAGTCTTAAATAATGAAAGTACACTTTCGGGAACAGTATGGCTCTAAGGGTAAGGTTTTCTACCGTATAGAATTGTGTAATTATAAAAGGTTTATAACATAAAATTTTGTTCACAAAATAATGAATAATTAAAATTGTTTTATTCTGTCTTCATTTTTGATATAATTACAGGTGAAGAGTTTCTTTATGTCACGCCGGTAGATGCCGAAAATTTCCCTGAGAATCATCAAATTGTAAGAGTAACAATTAATGGTAAAAAACCAGCTATAAGCAGTAAAGGATTCTTCTTGATTAGAATACTTCAAAAAGCTCTCCTTCCCCATGGTAATTTAGATACTACTAAAGATAATTGGATGTTTCTTAATCTTTAATTACATTTCACTTTTATCAAAGGTTACCCTGACTCTGTCTCTGAGGACTATTTCGACTATCAGAAGTGGGACACATTACAAGCTTTCGCAAGCACAATAACAGGTTGCTTAGCCACACACTCGGTGCTCAAAGGTCTTGGAGTTGGTGACGAAACATCGACTGCACTTTCAGCTACAATTACTTGGATTCTTAAAGATGGCGCAGGACATCTGGGGAGAATTTTATTTGCTTATTGGAAAGGGTAAGTTTAGAAGCTAATCGATATATCAATCTTAATGAAAAGACCATCACGCAAGTTTCATTGATGACCTTATTTTGTTGAATGTATGAATTATATTTATATTTTAATTAAATCAAGATTGATTTTTTCTCTACTGTAAGTTTGTTACCTCACGCTTTGATTACATTTTGTTATTTAACTTTTTTTTTATATTTTCTTTAAGGAACGATCTTGACAGAGATTCCAAAAAATGGAGGCTACGAGCTGATGTTTTAAATGACGTGGCTATGACAATTGAACTTTTCTTACTGCCCTATTATTCAAAACATTCTGTTTACATTTTATGTTTAACAACAATGATGAGATCATTGGTTGGTGTTGCTGGTGGTGCAACAAGATCGGCTATGACACTTCATCATGCAATCCGAAATAACATGGCTGATGTTGCAGCCAAAGATTCAGCTCAGGAGACTTGTGTCAATCTTATTGGATCATTTGTAGGATTATTTTTGCTCACAGGCATTTCAAGTCCATTGTGGCTTGCAGCAATATTTTTCCTCATGACATGCATTCATATCTATGCTAACACAAGAGCTGTGAAGTCAGTCTGCTTAAAAACATTTAACGAAGCTCGATACTTAATTGCTCTCGAGGAATATTTTCGTAACGGATCGGTGCTTCCTCCGAAAGTTGTAAATCAATTGGAACGAGTTACGATTGGACAAACAGTATCGTTGGCAGTTCAAGTGAAGTTGGGATGTTCAGTGAAAGATTTTACAGAGCAGATTCGAAATCGTTATGAAATTGAAGATCTTATCGCATGTTTTGAAACGAGAGACAAATTTTTAATCGCTGAAACAAAAGGCTACGTTGGAGTTTATCTTCATTACGATATCAAGCCTCATGAAATATTAAGAGCTTATTTCTTTGTTGCTTCATATCTTCAAGATCGGTCACAAATACGCGATAATTATTGGGAAGTTCAGGCAAAATGGAGTGAATTTCTGAATCTCGCACAACTCGCTGGTTACAATGTCCATTCGCATTTGTTGAATGTTGATGAATATCGATGTGATTGGAGATTCATATAGAGATGATCTAGAGCTTCATCATCGGTTCGTACTCAATCTTCGATTCCAACGAAACGATGTTCATCAGCTAATTCCGATCATCCAAGATATACGATACGATGATATCACAATTCAACACTTTTAAAAGATTCCCAGATAAAAAGCAAGTTCTCCATAAATCGTAAGTAAACCTTAATACCGAATGGAATACTTCAAACATCCGACTGTTTATAATAATAACAAAGTATATTTTATCGTATTCTTGTCAATCATGATTCAAATATTTCAATGAAAAACACTTTAATAACTCTAGTAGGTCATATGATAAATATGAATAAATTCTTCCGAACCTCAATGCACTGATTTTTTCAAATGTATCTTCATAACGTGGAAAGCTATTTTTGCACAATTTTTTTCGTCACAAAATAATTAAGAACAAATATAAACAATGCATATGCTAGTCAGTGCTTTCAATTTAAAGAGTTATGAAATGAATGATATTAGAAGAAATGCTATAGCTCGCATAGTTTCGACAGTTTCTTTGCCTTTGATAATTAAAACATAAAAGAAAATTCGAGTTTTAAAAGTAATTAAGAATATTTGCAATGATTACGTAGCTAAGCACGTTCAACTAAAGCTCACTGAATTTATTGAAAACCATTCCATTCCAAACGAAACACATAAAATATTCTGAAAAATGAAAGCTTGCGGCTTTTTTGACATTTTAATTATTATAAAATTTAGATGCCTTTGGCAGTCGCAAAATTTAACGGATCTTTAACACGTCCAAATTGAAAAATAATGTTTTGTCACAATTAAAGCTTAGATTGAAAAAATATTAATTAAATCACGTCTGTGATAATTGTTCTAACTTTGATTAAAACTTACATTCATTGTTCTAGCTGAAAAATATAAAGCAAAAATGTTCAGCATGTAAATTTTGCATTTAAATCTTAATTTTAAGTTTACAAAAGAACTAATCATGGATTAAGTAGCGTGTGGTTTTTACTCACGTTTGTCGATAGAATTGAAAATTTCAATAATTCATCTAGAACCTAAATAAAAATGAACCTTGTGAGAGACCTATGAACATGCACTTGGCTAAAGTAGAAATTATTTATTAAAACTCACCGAATATGCTTTTACAAGATTGCATCGTGTTTGATTCGATTATGGAAAATAAATCACTGGTGAAGTTTCTTTGATTTTTTATACTTTAGCTGTATGTATGTAAATGAAAACGCCGCTTAAGCCCTCAAATGTACCTTAAAGCATTTAAATAAAATAATTAAAAATATGCTTAAGAAAATTTAGGAAAAAGCAGAAAATTATTCCTGGTGTTCAATTATTGACTATACATAAAACTAGAATTAATTCTTAATTTATGATATTAAGGGATCAGATTTTTGAGGGTTCGCTTGTTTGCAATATTTTCACTAGAGTGTGTCAAAGATTTAAAAAAAAATAATGAAAGAAATTAATTCCTTAATTTTATTATAATTTTTAAAACACTAAATTGACATAAGTTAATAATCACGTTTTGCATGACATCTAACATAATATGCAGAATTGGCTACTTCAAATTCAAAATTTTATCTCAATTAATACAACATTTAACATCATAACAATTCTCTTGAACTCAAAACAGATAAGCATGTCAGTAAATTGCTTGGAAAAGAATTAAAACAAACTTAAGAGAGAAAATTTATTTTCTGAAACATCCATCATTATAAATTGCTTTTAGAAGGGTTTTTTAAAAGTTTTCACTTTTTAATAAATAAAGAAATAATTCCCTTTCCCAAGAAAGTTCTGTTTTGTTTAACTTGTTTTCAGCAATTTTCAGATTGATAAATAAAACAGAAAGATTGCAAAATCTTTTCATCTTTGAGATTCTATGATCTTCAACTTCTCTTCTTTCATTTCTCTTCATAAATAATTTTAATCAATGGCACATCGTTGAAGATGTGTATTGAAATATTATTGGCAGTAATCTGAATGCTTAATTGAGAACATCTTTCTTCAAGGGGTGAATCATCATAGTGCTTTTTCCTGACGTCCTGAAATGACACTTCGAAATTTTAGTGTTTCAACAAAAACACGTCCATTTTCTAAGAATTTACTTAGATTTTCTTGGAATTCCTTCTGGTGCTTATAGTGATTCTCCCCTTGTCTTTCTCGAAAGCTTCATAAAAAAATACTGAGATGAGATTTCAAAATTGCATCTTCCGACGTCGTCGACGAAGTAATATTTCTAATTTTTCCATACATCCTCTGATATTTGAGCAGAATTACGGTTAGATATAAGTGTGTGTGGGAGAGAAACTCAAAGCCATTTTTCTGCGATATGTTTTCATTATCATTCGTTATCTTAAAGAGGAAAGGCGCGTACGACAATTAGATAATACTGCATTGGCCTTTTAAAAAGAACGTATATATATTTTTTCTTTTCAAAAATTGTGATACTGTCAATGTGAATGAAGTTAACGAGATAACGATAATTCTTGATAAAAAAAACATTAAAAAAGAAAACGAATGTATTTTGGATATTTCGTAAAATATTTGACTAGAGATATTTCTTCACTAAACTTTACAATTTTATATTAATACTAAACATAAAATGATCAGAGACAGACTGAGTGAACTCAAAGAGGTAAATTCTAATATTTTTAATCATAGTTCAAAAAAAGATAATTCAGAATAATTTTAGATTAATGATTCGGATGAAATAATTGAAATCGAAGTAAATCCAGCACAAGACGAAGAATTATTTAAAATCTTGAATGAGGTATAAGTTGATAAATTTTGACAAATATTTTCCGCTTTAATCTGGAGACAAGAAAGGCAAATTATGATTTATTAGTGATGAATGGAAATGAAAAGAATGCATATTTATTTCTTTTTAGCTTATTTCTTATACGCTACTAGTCGAGACTTTAAGCGCTAATTAAATTCATTTTTTATACTGTTAATTAATGTCGTGTCGTCTCGATGACAGAAAAGAAATCTCGGCTTTCTGTGTTAAAATTTCTAGAGTTTAATTTTTTTTTCTTTTTTTAAATTTATTTTAGTTTACATTGATAAGAAATCAGATTGATTTGATAAAGAAAAACATAAATACGATGAGAAATTTGATAAACGAACAAAAGTTTCATTATAAAGATAAAAGGATGATTTTGACAAATATTTAAATGAAAAATATTAAATTTTTATTATTCTCACTTCAGACATAAGAGAACAGATGGAGAAGCTAATATCTAACAGTTTATCTACATCTCAAAATGTTCATAAAGCAATAAAAACATTTCAAGATGGTCTTAAAACTCCCTCAACTTCAAGGATAGTTTTCAGAGTAAAAAACTTGCAGCTTTCCCTCATACAAAATGAGTATGTAAATGTTTACAGGGAACACAGTATATTTGTCGAAAAATATGAAGAAAAACTAAAAAAGATTCTAAAGCGAGAAGCTGAAATAAGTATTTCCGATGCTATTCTTATTTGAATACTTTTTTAATTTATGATTTTATGTACTTTTAGTATCTCAGACTATGTCAAATGAAGAAACGGATCAGTTGCTGAATAACAGAGAATCGATTCCATCTCTTTTCGTTGGAAATGTCAGATATGAGGAATTTATGTTAAAACAAGTTAATATTTATGATTTTTCACCATTCAGATTCTTGAGGAAACACACAAAGCCCAAAATGAGCTTCGTGAAATCATTCAAAGACATGACATGCTTTCAAATCTGGAAAAATCTCTTCAAGAAGTTTACGAGATGTTTGTTCAAATATCAACACTTGTAATGGAACAAGGATCGTTAATTCAAGTGATTGAATATGAGACAGAAAATGCTCTTCAAAATGTAGATCAAGGAGCTGATCAACTAGAAAAAGCAAGGGAACTGCAAATTAAAGCAATGAAAAAGAAAACTTGTATTCTAGTATGGTTATCAATTATTTTAGGAGTGTTGATTATAATTCTTCTAATTACTTAATTATATTTAAATATTTAATAAAAAAAATCTCCATTCTAATAAGTCGATGAAGAAAAATGAGATGCCGATTGAGTTGTATCATTAAGATTTGACGAATGTTGTTGATAGACTCTTTCAAGTCTCGCAATCAAATCATTTGCAAAAGGCAGAAAAGGACGAGCAGTGTTGATTTCAAGTAAAGTAAGATTATTAAAGGAAACTTTTATATCGCTTTCCATAGATGAATTTCCTATTAAAACGAGATCTATAGTTGATCTTAACTTTGCTTGTCGAATATCAAAGATATCTTTTATGAGTGTTTTGACCTCATCAATGTTTGGGATGTCATCAGCTGCATGTGTGAATAGAAGTTTTGAAACCACCATATAATTTTCACAAGGCATTTTCGTAAAATTTCTAAAAAATGGTGTAATTTAAATTCATTTAAGAATTGTAATAAAAAAAAATTTCTTACGGGTCTCGTTTTTCTTCTTCTTTCTTGTCTTCAAGCAAATCTCTATCAATCCAAGTCGGCAATACCAAACGACATTTTTGTTGCTTTTTCATATGTATTCCTAACCACAATGGTACATACATTGGGAGGCCTGCTTTAAATGGTCCTAAACAGAAATTGAAGTTTTCAAAGGTCACAAAAAATTTGAGTCTAAAAACAAAATTGTTTACCTATTGTATTTGATATCAAATGAATAGCTTCAAAATTAAAATTCGGTATTATTCCTGTCGACACATTCTCACCAATAAACTCGATTTCTTCTGGATCCATATATTTTCATCAAATAAATTCCTAACTTATCGAATATGTTTCTATTTGTTTACTTTCAAAATAAGTGTTTAGAAATTGCGCGCAAAATGTAAGAAGGGATATTTTATAGTTTAGGGGATAGTCTTTTAAGTTCCCCTATAAAATTTCTGAACATATTCATAAATGTAAATAATGAGTCCAACATGATAAAGTTAAAAACAATTTTTTCAAGAAATTATTGCACTTCTTCAATTAAAGAGGTACTAACATTGAACACCATTGGTCAAAAAGTGAAAACAAAGGGATGGGTAAAAAATGTTCGGAGCATGAAAGAACATTTATTTGCTGATATTAATGATGGTTCAACCGGTGAAAATTTGCAAATTGTTTGTTCTAAAAGCGACAAAGAAAGAGTCGGTTTTGGTTCTTCAATAGAAATAAAAGGTGTTACTGGTTTGACACCAAAAGGAAAACTTGAAGTGATCACAGAAGAACTTAAACTTATTGGAAAATGTCCTCTCGATGGGAAATATCCATATGTGGCGAGACAAACATTTGCTCCAGAATATATTCGAGAAAATCTCCATTTTCGTTCACGTGTTAGCTCTTTTAATGCAATGATCAGATGTCGCCATCATCTCACCAACATTATAAATAATTACCTATACAACAATGGTTTTATTCAAGTCAATACTCCTATAATCACTGGTAATATTAAATTCTGCTTTATTTAGAATCATTTTTCAAATTAATTTTTTTGTTTTTTACAAGGAAATGACTGTGAAGGAGCAGGTGAAATTTTCATGGTAAAGCCTGAAAGCGAAGATCTTCTTAAATCTATGAAACGCAATGAAAATGAAAAGAGCGAAGACATTTTTTTTGATCACAAAGTTTTTCTTACGGTTAGTGGCCAGTTACATCTTGAATCGATGGCTCATGGCTTATCAAAAGTTTACACATTCGGTCCAACATTTCGAGCTGAAAATTCAAAATCACCAATTCATTTATCTGAATTCTATATGTTGGAATTAGAACAAAGTTTTGTTACAACATTAGATGACGTAATTGATACTCTAACGAAAATGTTTAAAACCGTCACTAATGAGTTTCTTGAAAAGTCATCGAATGAAGTTGTAATAATCAATAAATCAAACAAAGAGTTCAAGTTAGAAAGTCATTTTGATTGGGTGGAGAAAGAATTTCCAGTGATGACTTTTCAAGAAGCTTTTTCTCTCATCGACAAAAACAAAGATAAGTTTACAAAACCTCCGAACATACTAGCTGGAATATCTAAAGAACAAGAACACTTTCTTGCGGATTATTGTCAAGGTCCATGTTTTGTGATTGACTGGCCAAAAGATCAAAAGTCTTTTTACATGCGCCAAAAGAAAGAAAATCCAGAAATTGTCGAGGCGTTTGATTTCATTGTTCCTAGAATCGGAGAAGTCGCAGGAGGAAGTGTTCGTGAAGATGAATTTGAAACATTAAGAGCTAAAATACCAAATGAAGAAGCTTTAAACTGGTATTTGGATTTACGTAAATACGGCGGTGTAACTACAGGCGGATTCGGATTAGGATTTGAAAGATATCTTCAATTTCTTACAAACATCACAAGCATCAAAGATGTTATTCCTTTTCCACGATGGCCTCACAATTGTAGTATGTAATTAAATGAAATTTAGAAAAAGACGAGTTTTCAATACAAAAAATAAAACTAATTTTTAAGACTAAATATTTGAATGATTTATTTTCAGAATTTTAAAACATATGACAAATTTCAATTTTCACTTAACTATCTATTGACTTTATCTTAAAATATCTAAGATTTTTTCACATACTTAAATCCTTGAGATAACCTTAATATTTAAGTTGCCACTCAAGATTCATATCTACGTTTTACATGATAAAGATTTTGATTCGCAACATGAAATGCAAATACAACCAATCAATTCAGCAAAACTTTTGAATGATTTTCTTTATTTTTTTGGTAGCTTTGGTTGGTTCCTAGCAGTTCATGATTCTTCTTATATACCTTACAAAACTAATTGCACGATTTTTACAATTTAAAAATAAGAAAAACATACAAAACTTTAAACGGCAACAATTTTGCTTGGATCTACCTTAATACGTAAGAAAACTGTATCGTCTCGAATAAAAGGTCGTCGGGATAAAAGTTCGTGTGAAATGAAACGTGGAAAGCCGAAACCAAGTGAGTCAGGTTCAGTTGATGGTCGTTGAAAATTTTCCCATGATGGATCTGGTACGAAACTTTCAGCGACTCCGCCTTGAGCACCTCCACCATGTGAACATTGTTCGAACAACGTAAATGTAACAGAATGAGAGAAAGGCCATTTTAACAAAGCGTCATATTCGCCTGGTAAAACTTTTATGTAAACTGAGAGATGTGTGTTCTCGCCTGGACCATTTCCATTCAAAAACACTGAAGCCTGAAGTTTATAGCCATACTGACTTGTATAAAAAGCTGGGCTTACAAGCTCAAGGCCCATTTTTGTCTTTGCTTCCGCCATTTTTGCATGCCAATCTGTTATCTTCCATAACAAAGTTCCCGTGTAGTTTGTACTTAACTTGGCTACAGCACTTTTCAGTGATGCAATCTGCTGACTCTGTTTCGCTGATAACTGAACCATAAGTGATAAGTGAGATGATGAATTGCTTTCAAGATGTGAATCGAGAAGATTTCTTGGTCCTTTGAAACGACAACCAGCATCTTTGAAGCTACATGACACTGCCAAAGCTTTACATTCTTCCCTCAAATGAGCATCCAATTCTGATCGCACTAACAAAGGTGCTTCACATCTTTGAGGACACGGAATTGGACTTCTTGGACATGTGCTTGCATGAAGTGAAAGAGTATCAACCGAAAATTCACGTTGACAATGTTGGCATTTTTTCAAACGTTTTAAACAGTCTTTGGCTTTGTGAATTGACATGCGACCTCTCAATACTCGAGTTCCACATTTGGATTCACAATAAATAGGTTCCTGATTACAAAAACCAGCGTGTTCTTCCAATCCTTGTCCGGAAAATTCAACGTTACAAAATTCACAGAAGGCTCTGCGTAGTGTGCATGTAAAAGCTAAATGATCTGACATCATGACACGTGGAATTTGTGCATTACAAAGATTAGGACATGGCGAAGCATCAAATTTGCAAGTGTTCAAATGAGCCTAAAGTTTGATGATGGAAAGAAAAAAATTATTAGTTGAAATATAATTTTCAATTGTATCTTATGAACATTACCTTCAATTTTCGCAACTCATCTGACCATTTGCAACCTTCTTTGTGATGAATGCAAAACACGAGTGAGCCCATGATGACTTTCTCTGAGTCTGGATCTGGATAGATCTGAAAAGATAAGAAATTCTTTATAAGTTCAATGATTCATACGTTTTATGGACTTTGCTTCCAAGTATTTACACTTTGATAATTTTGAAAGTGACGATGATCGGGGTGAAAAAAAGAATTCCTTTGATCGATAACGAAATGAAAATAAAAGTCTTTAAACACGATTCAATATCTGTTTGCACACACTCTTCGAATATTTATGAGCTTTAAAATTTTGTGTGAGGTCATAATAAGTATTATGAATATTCTGAAATCAGATTTATTTAAAAAGAATTTCTTACAAATATCATTGGAATTTTCATTCTATGACTATTACATGATCAGTAAATAAAGAAATGGCCGAGCAATACATGTTAATTGATGGCTCAAACTACGAATTTAAATGAGGCTTCAATATTTGCTTTTTGACCTGAAGAGTGTTTTTTTCCGCTTCAAGTTTCGTTGAACTCATTGTACGCATTTAGATGAAGATTCGTTTGAAGTCCCTAAAATGCGGTATGTGTCTCGCCGATCGAGTTTATTTAAAACAAAAATGGTTTTAATCAACCACTATGAAACAAAACATTGAACTTCGAGAAAAGGTCTCCGGAAACTTTTCACTCGATGCTAACTTCAAACCATCGTAAAAATATTTTTAATACCGAAAACTTTTTTTTATTGTTCCGCACCATTCCACACTTTTTCGTGTTCTTTAACTTTATTCGCCGGATATCGTTTGTCTTTACCGTAGTCATCGCTTCATCATTTACCAACAATTATGTGGTGGTCATAAAATAATTCTTTATATTTTTGTTTGTCTTCTTTTTTCGCGAAGCAAAATAAAATTTGAGAAGAATTTTATTCGCAAAACTCGAAATTTAATGTGTTTATCTATTTAATCAAAATTTCTCTTTTTAATCGATGTTAACTTTCTGAGAAGGTTGTCGTTTCATTTATGTGAAAAGTTTAAGGGGTTTTCTGTAACATGTGGTAAAGTTTCTTTTAATTTGACTTGACAACGTTCTGCTTTTTGAACAGAGAAAACTTAACAACAATTCTATTTTCAGGCCAACAAATTTCAGCATGTAACATGTGGAAACATTCAAAATCTATCTCGCCTTAACTCTGTTGACATTTTAGAAGCAACAAAATGTGTATTCTCAATACTTTCGGTGATTTATTCATGCCGTATGCTTACGTATAGTTTTGAAAGTTTCCACTTTTCAATATTACGTTGCACATATTTTTATGATGAAGACGAAAATGTGATTTTTAATTAGAATTAAGTGTCTAAACATATTTGAATAATATTGATAATTGAGATTTTTTCGACTCTATTTAACTGAATATAGATAATTTGTTTTAGTTTTAGTCATGACTTTTCAATTTCTTACTTGGAATGACTTCTGAGGATTAATTTCATTTTAACAGTCACACAACGCGGTGGGTTAATTTTTAATTGTTATTGTAGTGTAAGATTTCTCAGTTTTTTCTTTTCTCTTCCTCTGTTTCCATTGTTTTAAGATGTTGTTATGAATGCTTAGATACCTATGAACATGTATTTGCTTCAAAGTTAAGTTGAAACTATTAAAAATCACCAAACCCTTGAGTAGGATAGAGAAAAGACTTTCGCAACTTATAAGCACTCATCATTTGTTAAAGTCACAGAACAAATGATACTCACGAGTGACGACCAATTTACATGGTGAGAAAGCATTCCAAAGTAGAAATCCATTTTATTCAAATGTTAGAGACGGTTTAAGTGCTGTTGTTTAGCTTTTGTGCAAACAAAAGGTCTCATCGGTCGATTGTTACTTAATTTATGCAAGAATGCTTGAAACATTCTTCTTCGTCTCGTTATATAGAAGTCGTGCTACAACCTAATTTGCTCAGAAATTTTCATGATGAACTTAAACTAAAATTACTAGAGAAATAAATTGTGATTCCTTCAATGAACAAGCGGTTTATAAAGATATCGCTGTTGTGCAACGCCTGTAGACACACGGGGAAATAAATTATTTATATTTAATCGAATTTTAGTCGCAAAGTAATCTGATCATCATCACGAGATGGCAAAAGGAAACTGAGAAATTGTTGATCAGCAACTGAATGAAATTGCATTCCGGGAGAGAAGAAAAGTTTGATGACATAACGTGAATCTCGAATAAATGAAGTTAAAAAGAAAATCGAGAATTATGAGGAAACCTCTCAAGGTTCCTTTTACTTTGTTTTTCAATTCATGTCTTAAATTTCATTATTGGAATTTGTGAATCAATTCTTATACTCATACTTATTTAAGCGGTACCATCAATACAAATAACAAGTAAGATAGCTGATTGAGTTCATCTTTAAACTATTTACTTTCGTTTCTATTTTTATTTAACCATAACACGTATTGAATAAAAAAGAGTTATTAAAAGTTGCGAGAATAAAATTTAAACACGACTGAAACTAATATTTTTCTCTATAATTTATATTGATTCCTGTATAAAAATGTAACATATATTTCACGTTGCATCTATGTTCATAGTTATGGAAGTCATTAAGTAACACTTGTAATGCTGAAGATAAGCTGAAACTATTTATAGCAACAAAACAAATGCTACTTCGAGTCTTGAATCTATCAATCAATGACAGCATTAAAAAACATCTTCAAACGACACCCCACAAGAAATAAACAAAATGTGCCTTCATATGCATGTTTCCGAGAAAACTGTGAGAAATTTTATTAAATGTGTTTAAAGTATGAAACATAAACAAAGCAGTTGCATCTTGATGAAATTTGTAAATAGAAACAAGATTGTCTTCAAGCTTCCACCATCACATTGAATGATCACATAAAATTTCTTTTATTTTCTTCATTTTATCGTCTCCCACAATGAAAATAACTTTTTACCTACAAGGTAGAAAGACAAACAAGTTGTTGATTCTTGATGTTTCATCATTTTATTAATTATAATTTTTTGAATTTGTCGGAGGTGTTTTGCAAATTTCAATGAAATATGATCTTTTATAGTTCAGTCATAAAAATCAACAGAATTAAACGTTCTATATTCGTTGTGTGTGACTTAAAATCTGAATGCAATTGGCAAATTAATTGTTAGAAGTGTTTGAGTGGACAGAAAAGATTTAAAATTATGAAGTCATTTAAGCAAAAAGTTCTGACTCAAACTCAATTTAATCTGAATTAATCGTAACCTTGGGAAATTCCACGTAGAAATACTTATAAAAAGAAGTTAATTCTATTGTTAAACGAATCTCAAGAATTTATAAATTGCTATCTAAAATTGCGTAAAATTATTGTTTAGTAATTTGTTTTTCTCCACCGATCAGTGAAAACCAATTCAAAAGCAACAGATTGGTCTGTGGTGGGAAAAATTTGACTGTTTAAATTCCAAAATTTCATAGTCAAAAACAAACATTGGGCTACGATAATGACAACGGCTGACTGTCGTTGTTTGCACAGAAATGTCCTTTATTCAATTTTAATTCGTGGGAAGGACGTGACGTTTGCCTCTGAGAATGTTCAAACAGGAACACAAGACAGGAAGTTGTTTCATAAAATTCTTATCGATTTATTTTTCTCCGACTAATGGTGCGTGTCTCACGTTTTTATTGCTTTACCCACTTATTCATGCATCATACACATGACGCCCTCACACTTCTCGTTTCCTAAACATCATCAGTCAATTCCCATTGTATTCATATTTGACGGACACTATGCCTTTTTTAACCTCTTTATAAATAAATTTTTAATTTTCTTTCATCCATCAAAATCTTCATTTGTCTTTTTATCTTTTGCGCTTTTTACAAATCACTACGAGCTCTTGTAGAAAGAAAACTTTAATTGAAAAATCAATTATGTCGACGTGCGAACGCACATCGCAACAATTTTGTTATAAAACATTATTTTTAACTCATAATTCGAACCGGAAATTTGTCAAGAGCGGAATGAAGAGAGAATAAATAATAAAAGATGTTTGAATTGTTTTCTTTATATGAAGTAAACGAACCATCACAGCAGACATACTAAAACATTGTTTAAAATTTTAGAAAAATGCTTCGCAAGAAGCTTATAATCTCTCCGTTAAATTGCTTTGATGTTTTTGCGGCTCATTTGTATGTAAGAAAACCAACGTGCCATTAAATCCTAATTATGTTGGCTAAGAACCGCGCAAACGGAATAAATAAATAAGTTAGATCCTTGATTGAATAATCGCTGTTCATTAGAACTACGAAGAATATTTTATGATTCGGAATGATCGTCTTCGAATTCTTTACAATGTGAATGAAATTTGTTAGAGAAGTAGAATAAAAAAAATTAAATAAATAAATTGATAAAACGACCATCTGTCGTTATTCCCCTTCCTTTATTCTAAATCTTCATCTGTCTAGTTTTATGATTTCCGATAACACTATTCCTTCGAATTTATACTTTTATTATATCTATTTTAAGTATTGAGTCAGCAGCAATGTACAAAACAACACGACTTGGATTCTGTTTACTCCAAAATTGATCATTCAAACAATTATTAAGAAGCTAATTGATTGCGGTCCGCAACCCAAAGTCTCCTTCAGACTATAAGCTAAATTATCAAGTATTAAATGTTTGCGTTATTAATTTGCGTAATAACAATGCCATTTACGGTTGATTCCACATGCAAATTGCGATTTGTTTTTCCTTGTTTTACACATTGAACCATTGACTTTAAAGATACAATTATCTACCACATTGGATGATTTAATTCACTTCATATCGTAATAGATGTTTCCCTCACAATTCATCTGTGCTGTGTGCAAAGTATAAATAAAATTACCGCTCAAGAAGCACTAAACGGTTTAAGTATTCAACGATTGTTTCATCATATAAACGATAAACTAAACCGATGAAGAAACTAATCATGACCCCAAGCAGATGAAAAAAAATAAAAAGGTTTTCAAAATTAGGTCTTACATCACATTGAAAGTTGATGTGAAATCAATTAAGATTTTTCTAAGCTTAAAGCATTTATACTAACAAGCAAATTGGCTATGATTAGAAAGTGGAATTCATAGCGACGTTTAATGACGAGCATTCATTTCTTAAAGTCCATAATTCACATTAATAATGTTTTTCTCAACTTACAATTTGACTGATTTCCGTAATGGGAACATTAACATTTTGTGGAGAACTAGGTGGAGATGAAGAAGGTGTCGATGAATTGATCTTATTACGAAGTGGTGTCGGTGGTGGTTGAATCGGATGAACATTCACATTGCACTCTTTCGAGTGACGATTTGGAAAGCTCAAAGTTTTCGTCCATTGCGATAAACTGCGAACCATTTTATTGCTACTTATATCCAGTTTTTAATCGCAATATTTTAATTATAATGAGATGATTTTTATTTTTCAATTATCCAAATCTTTGGTGTTCTTATTAATTTTATATGAAACACGGAGGAAGAAATTTTTCTCCTTAGTTAAAAATTAAATTAATGTTACTGGTAAGTCACAACACAGAACAAATGACGCACTCAAACGGAACGTGAAAATTTACTAATTTTTTAACAGAACTTCTTTTACTATTTCTTTTTTCTTATTTTAACAATCGCAAAACACGTCTTCATCGGTTGAAGTTTGAAACCGTAATGAGTGAATGAGAAATACCCAAAGAGAAAATAGCATTGAGAGACAGAAAGTGTCGAGTTTCTCTCTGAAATTTATTTACAGCTGGTTGAAAATTTGTAGAAATAAAATTTATGATGCACCATGGATCTCTTTATGTTGAACTTACACATTCAAACATACATTTATTTTATGTTTCAATTGTGTCCTGTAATTGATGAGTTAACACATCGACATGCCGTCGTCCCGATTGCAACTTCAATGTTCATTAAATCGAATGCGGGTTTAGGCAGATGTTTCAATTTGAAAAAGTTCTGCGTTTGCATTTTATGAAATTTAAGAAGATATTTCCTTTCCTTTCCGTTCATATTTATTAAAGCGTTAATGATGATTCTGTAAGATAGAGTCCGAAGGATCAAAGATCACCGCTAATATAGTTAGTTGAGATAAAAATCAGTTGAAATATCAACTTAAAATTACTTAATATCCTTATTAGAAAATGTTGCAAAAAAATTAAAAAACAGGTTGCGAAACTATGCGATCATTGAAATTTTTCTTGTCCATCTACGCATGCACTTCATCTACATCCTGAATGCTTACATCGCTAAAGTGTTCCAGTTTTAATTTGCAATCGCAAAACGCGCCAAAACGACCTTGCAAAGTCGTTAAGAGAATGAGAAAACTTATAAGACGTTAACTAATACTAATGAACTGAAAGTGGCATGAGAATGAGAAGCAGTTTTGTTGGACATTTTTTGCCTTCTTTTCAAGTCGTGTTTCTTTCTTGAACGCGGTGCGGTTTTCATTCTGTTGTTTTCCATTTACGGCAATATTTGATGGGAACAAGTTTTGCAGCTTTGAATATTTTTTTGATGGCATCTTTGCAATTTGCAAAGTTCCTGCTTGAAAGTATTGGTGACTTCCTTTCTCATGATCACTCCACAAAAAAACTTTACAGTTAATCTTTTAAAGTATCAGAATTAAATTAACAAAACAGCAAGACTAAGGAGAATATTGTAAGCGACATTAATAGCTTTGCAACATTTCTCTAAAAGGGTCACTCCAATTTTACTGTCTTAAGGAATGAAATGAATCCATTGACTTTGAGCAGCCAGTGAACATTAAGAACAGTAACATTGCCGTGTTAAAACTTTTAATTCTTCATACCATCCTCATAGATAAAAAAGATTTCATTTTCTATGGATCCGCGATTGTAATTTTATTTAAAGCTTTTTTTCTTTCTCTCTCTTCTGTTTTATTACTTTTTTGTATTCAGCATACATAAAGACGATGAAACTAATATATTTAAGAACATGGAAATTTGTTACATAACTCAACATCTCAACATTCATAAGAGTTTCATAGAAAATGAAAATGCTGATTCAGACAACGTGATCTTTATTGTTGTCGAACACTTTATCTATCTCGACACAACAAACATCAGGCAAAAGAAAAGAACTGATGACGATGATGATTTACTAACGATAGACATGAACGACTATGGCATAGAAATGATGGTGATTGAAGTTAAAGTTAATTTATTTTTTTTGTGTGTCCGCAAGCAATAAACACTTTAAGATCGTTTGAAAGATTTCCTCTTAAGATTCAACGACAAAAGTTAACAGTCCATGATTGATCATTTCTGATTAATTTAAGTAGGAATTGTGAATCCTTTTGTCTTTAGTAACAAACTCTGAGTTATCGTATCGGTTTAAAAGTCTTTATCAAATCTAAGCATGAGAAGGGAATTTTTTACGTCCTTGAAAATAATTGCTGTGATAAAACAAAGTTGTTAGAGCATTGAGAACCTTCAGAAGTCCTGCGGCTAGATTTGAGTCATTTCTTTCATGTCGGAACGATCATGTAACGTATGCACATAAAGTCTTTGGAATACCTTTGGAACAAGCATGACGAATGAAAATGGGAATTCTCGTTGAAGAAATAACTTTAAAGTAAATAAAACGACACCATAACAACAATCAACATTAAAATGAATTGAAAGATAATTTTCAACGTTGATTGTTTGTTGAAAATAACTATCGATGTCAGGATAGAATCCTTTTCATTATTCAAACTTGATAATTTGTTCCATCATCTGACAACTTACTATAGGAAAAAAGAAGTCATCAGAAAAGAGAGATGAAAAGATAAAAATTCCTCGAGAAGAATCAGAAGAAATGTTTCGTCTCTTAATAAATTTATCATCAAAATTATGTTCTTCAAACCTAACTTCTTGGGTGGTCTGAACTTGGAACCTTCTTTCAAATAAATTTTTCTGTTAAACGAATTTAACGTCTCTGAATAATTGATCCAAAAATACAACATAGCCATGACCTGCATTAGTATTCTCTCAATTCGATTCTGAAAGCGAAGGTCATATTTGATAGATTTCGACGGACCAACCTACAAACTATCGATAAAAAAGAATTTAGAGAAATAAAACAATTCTCGGTATTGAAGATGAAATCGGTTACAACGACTGTTGATTGGAATTTAGATAAGAATCAAAACATCAGACAGGAATATAAAACTGATACTTCTACATTTCATGGGTTAATTATGGGGTCTTGGTCGATCGGATCGTTGAACACAAATTGAATAATTCATCAAAATTATATTTATTTGATAATATTTTCTTATTTCTGAGATGGAAAAGTTTTGTTAAACAATGTTCAAAATAATATTTAATATGTATTAATAAGCGTGAGTCAGTAAAATGAGTCAACAAAAGAAATGTGTTGATCATGGTAAGATCAAAATGGAATCGCACAATATTTGATGCAGTCTCCACTTTCATTGTATTAAAAGGAACAGAATAAACGCGTTACGACAGGTCTCATCATGTCTTATACGGCGCTTACAAATCTCTTCCCTTCCTTGCTTATTCTTTTATTCTTTATGTTGTGCATTGATTTTCGCAAGTCTTTATACGACTGAATTCCAGTCTCTTCGCGCTCAATGAATGAAGAATTTTTATCGGTTTACGTTTTTACTTCATCTTTTAAAAGAGTACCTGCAAAAAAAAACTTGTTTATTCACGATTCAAAGTCTTAAGGTGCTCTATCGGGGATTGCCTTTGTGTGTGCGAATACTTTTTAAAAAGAAATGTGATATTTTATGAATAAAAGTACAGTACATAAAGACTGCCACGAGCAAACAAAAACACAAATTGAAAATGATGCTTTATTTAGAAGAAGAAACTGCTACAGGTTTTCTTTGCCTTTTTAAAAACATTCGGAATGCAATAAAAGAATCATGAAGCGAATAATCTAATCATGAAGCGTCTATCGAGAAGAATAAATTATAGAAGAAGAAAATACTCAACATATTCGGACTTATCCTTCATAGCACCAAATAATTTCAAGATTAACGTTTTTTGGCGTCTAAAGCATGTTAAATTAAATTCGCAAACTGTAGATTTATAAGCGCTCTTCAAAATTAATTTATGATTATGTTAATAGCAGGAATGAATGGTGTTTCCTAAATTTTCTGTCCCAACTCTGCATACAATGTCAATTAATGCTAAATTGATAAATAGGTAATCCTTAAAATGAATCACTATTACTGTTACTTGTTGATCATTTTTGAAGTAATTTCTACGTCTGCTTGAATATAAATCATTTAAACGCCCAAAATATTTCTTCCATTTAAAAGGCCGGTTAAAAATTTCGCGAATTGTAAACAAAAATAAACATCGAAAGCGTGATTCAACATGTTAACGAAGTTGTCCCTGAAACGGTCAGTGGTGAAAATGCTGAACCTGTTTATTCAAATGATTTCAAGAGAATTTTATTCCCGCGATGAGTCAGTCTGACATTGTGTACAAAATATAATGATCAGTCAAAGACATTTCAATTAATCAATTGCTTCATGTTTTATGGTCATCGCCAAAAAGACAAGTTTTTAAATATCATTATTTAAGGAATCATGTGTGCATGATATAATGCATGAGAAAGGTGTAACTAATCGTTCACACATATAAACTTGAATATATGTTAATAGATAGTTAAGTATTCGTTTTAGCAGTTTGTATTTCGTCACATAATTTTAGAAAAATATTAACTCAAATTGTTTTTAAATTCTCTTAAATGAAAGGCTTTTTTATAATGTCGCAAGTTTCCTAATACCTCGTTAGCTTGGCTGTTGGCACTGATTATCATACTTTTCGGTCACAATTGAAAGGTTTTTGATTTTTTTTTTAATTGTAAGTTTTATTGCTTCAGTTGAAATGATCCATTCCTTCAGATGTCTGATGTTTGTCATTAACTTGATAATTATATGTTCCTTTAGTATGTATAATACTATTAGAGACATGTGATTTGCCCCACAGCAGGAGAAACATTCAGATAAACGTCTTATTTCGAGATCATTCACTTGAAATTGCTTTGATTATGATATAATATTTTGCGATTGTGTTTCTGTGTTTGCTGAGTAGTTCTGTGTATGTCAAGTGTTGGTTAAAGTACAAACAGAAACAACGTCGCTCATATGATGCAACTTCTATGAAAAGGCTTAGTAACTAAATGTTTGATGGTATTAAAATGCAGCAAGGTTGATTTCAAATTCAACTTTCTTTCATATGTCAGACGTGACACTCTCACAATAGAAGCTTCAACAAACAGCAATCTTTTTTTTGCAATCGACTCATTTCGAGTCTTATGTGGTGCCACGAATGAGTATTCACTGAACACTTACTAGATAAAATAAATTTTACTTCTAAACATCTACAAATCTTACACTTTGTCAAAAAATGTTAAATAAAAGTTCATTGAACTTCTTATGATTTATAAAGAATAATATTTAGGGTATTTACAAATTTTATAAAATCACAACGGAAATAAAAACAAACTAAGTTGGTGACCTCTAATAACATTTTATTTATATTTTTCATTGGAAAAATTTAAATTCATTCATGCTACTCTAATTTTCTTGCATATTCTTTCGTATTTTATTTCAGTCAACGTCTTTTCATTGAGTTTCTTCATCTTTTTCGTTTCACATGAAAATCATAATTCTTTAACACGAATGAATTAATTTTAATCTCAAATGAATATTTGAATATCTTTTTCTGGATCTTTATACTTATGATCTATGCTTGAGATTGGTGAAGTAAATTTTTATTTGTTTTTTTGCTTATAGCTCTCACACATAGAATAAAAGCATTATTTGAGTTCTTTAACCGTATAATTTGGCTCCCATCAACAATACATTTATGATGAGATTGAAATTTTCTGCAGGTCAATTACACCAAAATCGTAAGTGTTTGGTAATTTAATTTTCCAAAATGTGTGGTACAGACATGCTCTAACGTTTGAAATTAATGCCTAAAACTTATAATATTTAAAACAGTTACACATAACTTGTTAAGTCATCATCTCCTTTGGTAATCAGCTTACAGTATTTGAAAACCTTCTTGCAGTATCTTGAACTTTAGTCAATGAAATGCACTGTGGGAACAGCAAACATACAGATGCTTATGTATTAAGTGCTCCAGTTGTGTAAATATGGATTAAACCCAAACGAAATTCTTTAAATGATTTACGGTGATTAACATAAATATGCTAACTTTCTTTCAATTCATTGATAAAAACCGGCTGGTGCTTAAATTTAATTACATTTAAAACTTTAATAAGTTATTACCAATCACCAGAATAAAGATAAATATTTCTCTCTCATTCTGTCATGGGAATGCATCATTGATAAAAACCAACATTAATATGTTTAAGCTCCAAATTTCTCGAAAATGTCATAGAAATTCTCAAGATTTTCTATCATGATATTTTATAAAATAGATGATAATTTATATTCTATTCTAACTCAAAAACTAATATAAGGTGAAAATTTGAATCTTTCTTTGTTCAACTGCATCACAAATTCCTATGTTCAAAAAATGTAGATAGATTGGTTCTTGCTTGTTGTAATTAATTTCAATGATCTATATTTTGCAACCTAAGTATTTTTTCCAACGATAAGTCTTAAATACCTCAATTAATTGACTTGGCAATTTCGTTTGCTTCTAGAAAGAGTTATTTTGTTCATCAATGATGTTGAAAAGTCGATTTTATTATGACTTTAAATGTATATATAAATACGTATGTTCAATGAAAGATATTAATAGTCAATGTGGGATCATTACAATTGCCGGAAAGATGAATGAATAGATGAATAGATGAAAGCCAACATTCATTTGTAAATATTAGAAAAAAATTACTAAAACTCTACAAGCCGAAGGTCATATTTGCATTGATAGAAATTTTTATAAAACGAGTTCTGATGGATCGAAATTGGCCATAAAGTCAACGACATCCTAAGCCAATTAAGTTGGAAATATTATCTTTATAAGAGGATTAAAGCTGAATCTGAACAGCTTTAAAATAAGGAATACCTTGAATAAAAAAGAAGGAGATTTAATTGCCTAGTGGTTTAAAACCAAGACAGCTCTTCTGACCTTCCCTCCGAGATTCCATCAGACACCTACGCAAGCTTCAAAGAAATCAGGTTTTTTTTGCATAAATTATCGCAATTCGTTTCTCATATTTTTTTAATTTTCCCCGATTAATTATTGTTTTTAACTGTTGAAAAATATCTTTTTTTTTCTTTTAATGCCGACAACACAGCTGACTTTTAAAATTGATGTAACTGTAGGAAGACCAATTTTGGGTCATTGGATTTAAATTCTCATAAATATTTCTTAATTCATTATATGTATCGAAATTATTATTAGGTGATAAGTGACATGTCAAGCGAACGTCAAAGATTTTGGTTAAATAGTTTGATGAAAATTTTGAATGGACTTTAATAATAAAACTTTCTTTATTGATTTGTAATAGTCATAAACGAAAGTGCAAGAAACATAGAAGGTAGATTTTTGCTGCTCCTGCAAAAATCATCAACTGTAATTAAACACTTCTCACTAATTGAATTCATTCAAAAAGAAATTAATAAATTGATCGTAATTAATATGACTTCCGTTCCGTACCTATTTTGCAGTCATAAACAAAAGGGTAATGAGTTACAAACATGTATCGAATGATTTTTCACACGATCATTAAACATTATGACTATCTGATTATTATTTGCGGTGCTAAACATTATAGATACATCTACAATCGACATACAATCAAACGAAGTGTGAGATTCGGTTGAAATCATTGGAATTTTTACATCAGTTATCAATGATCCGCTAATTAATTGACGGTTTCCGCTGTCTTGTACCTTCTGATATGATTTCAGAACTGATTTCCTTTCATCAGCTTTGAAACGTAAAGTATATCATTAAATTACAAATTTTCATTCCATATGTCATTCAATGAAATATGAAAGCAGAAATGACTTTAATGACCAATCATTGCAGATACTTGTCGGCGATTTACGTTGATGTTTTTCATTGACTTTATTACTCATTCCTTGAAAATATTTCAAAGTGCATCCTTGGCGTTTATTTTATCATCTGATTGCACATTTATTACCTCAACATTACATTCTCTCCAACTTTAAATTTAAGCCTTTTAGTTTAAAACGGATGCTCACTGCATACTTCAGTTTTTTTTATTGTGCTTTTAAAATCAATTCCATTTCTTTGTGCTACTGTATGATTGAGGAAGTTTAAATATAGATAAATACTTAAGAAATTAGCTAGCTATTGCCATGTATAATAATACTTGTTTAAGATGTTGACAGAGTTGCTTAAGACTCTTATTTGAGAATGCTCATGATTTTGTCCATAAATGATTGATAAAACCTTTTAAAAATATTCAGAAATTGATTTTCGGTGCATTTAAATATAACAACGATTAACATAATAATTAAATGAGATTAAGCACAAGTTTGAATATCTCCAGATTAAGGCAATTTCGAAATAAAATAAATAAATCAACAATCTGAAATTAATCCAAAAATCACTTTTAATTTCATCAGAAACTGTGACACTTTCTTTACGAATATTTGCTATTTATTCAACAATGAAAATGAAAGTGAAAACAGCTTGTGGCTCTATAAAATCACTATGAAAATCAACATGAGAAAATAATTTTTGGAGTTTCATTGTTCGGCGGAATTTTGAGTTCTAAACTTTCACAAACGCAGTATGAAGTGGGAAACAAATGAAAAGAGAAAAATATAAAAAAATATTGAACGACCTTGTCCGGTTGAACGAATACTCCAAAGAAACGGGAATGGACCGGTTTACCAACATGTAAACAAAGAGTTAAAGAAAAACTTCATCATTCTCTTCCATTATAAATTATTTCTTCTCTCACATAATGAATTTTAACGAGATTTCAATTTCTTATATTAAAGAATAAATCGCGTGAAAATAATAATTAAAATGATTTTGAAAGACGAATATTGCACGAAACCATGTTTAGATTTGCGCTTTCAATTTGGTTTTCTCTTATATTTACCAATTAATTGAATAGAGATACAATTAAGTTTTCAATTCCTGAAACATCTTTGGATCTTAAAATATTGTTATGATAGTTTTTCTTATGAATAATTAAAATAGATGTACTTATAAATATTAAAGTCATAGAGACGTTATTTACGGTTGTTTTGTGTTGTCTTTGTGGTGAGAATCACTTCATTAAGTTTATAGCTTTCAATTGTTTCACTCTCATCAAGGAAGGTTTGATGTCACATGAACAAACATTAAGAGATAAAATGCTGCTATAAAATATCAAGAGATTACTCATGGAAGTTCCTGGAATGTTAATTTAGTGAAATTCTCACTCAATGATCAACAATCAAAAAGAATTCTTCGTTTTAGTTTTGAAGATGAAGCAACAAAAGCGTCATCCTGAAACGTTTGAATAGAAATTACGTATTCAGATCACATCAACGATGCCATAATTTAAGGATTAAATAATAGTTAAAAGAACCTATGTCAAGATAAGAGCAGCAACAACTCGAACAATAGAAGCTAACAGAAGGAAACAAACGACATCAGAATAAACTCAATTTTCTAGTTTCTTCAACATTCATGGATAACAAAAGAATGTTTCTACAGTGCTTCAGCTCTTCTGTCTATGATATAATTTTATGTAATCTTTGACGTTCTGTTTCAGTGAGGCAGGAAATGGGAAGGTCATGGGTTCTAAAATATCTTAAGAAAGAAAGTTCATAAAAAAGCAAACCGTTTAATCAAGACAGAAATAAATAACGTAAATATCTTGAAAAAAAATCTCTAATGTTTTCAAACACAAAACATTTTTAACCATTCATCCCAAACTTTGTTTGATCAAGAACGAGAAGGAAACGATTTCTTTAAAGTGCATGGACATTCACGATATATGAAAAATATGAGTGACTTAATTATTTGGTACGAAAATTACGCTAGGTTTTTATTATCTAATTAAACTAGTAAGACATTTCATGAAATTTCACGTATAGCATTCTAAACATAAAACTTTTGTGTAAGCATCTTAAAGGGAACATAATTTGGAACCTTAAAGAAATTGATCTTACTTGGTTGTTGGTACAATAAACCTTTGATAAGATTTCAGACTTGTTCCAGACTTATTTATTTTTCTATGTTGACTAAACAGAATTCAAAATGCAGTTAAGTTACATATCGCTCTGTGATCGTCTACCAACCCATGTGTCACATTCACAAAACAAGCCATTCAAGGTGAAATTTTCATCCCTCTTTATAGTTTTAATGCTGCAGCTATCTAAACACAAAATAAAATCCGACCTTATGATTGCTAGTTTTGGAACGCTACAGTGAAATGGAGTTTATGAGGAAACCATATGTTGTTGCAACAAACTCAGAATAACATTTTCCTACATTTTTAAAATTGATTAGATATATCTATTAATAAAATAATATTATTATGAGTCAAATTATTCCATTGATATTATTTAATTAATGATTGAAAAAATTTGTTAATAAATGTACAACGCATAAGGAAATTTTTTTACTGATCTTTTTAAAGAAGTGTCAACAGTTGAGCAGAGATCATAGTAAAATCATCGTTTTAAATAATATTCCAATATTTTTGTATACAATTTTATAACTTTTTTATGAGTTTAAGGAAGCATTATCCAATTTGTTCAACACTTGAAATATTCCTTTCTTTAGGTGCAACGAATTTTATAATTTCTAAAACTAAAATTACGCATTAAAAGAGTCAAAGATAGGTTTTTACAACACTTGAAATAATGCGACTTAGAATCAGAAGATTTCAATTTAATATCTTTTGTTACACCTATTTCAACACTGTTTATTAATGCGTTGTTGTAAATAGACAATAAATTTGATGGCTAAATAGAAGTGTATAAAAACAATTGGGATGAAACGTCATAACTCAAAAGGGTTCAAATATTACGACAAAGATTTATATGACGAAACATTATTAATAAGGCTTCTTAATGGATGGGAATCTGCCCATATGTGTCGATTTTATTTTCATTGAATGTAAGTCCTAAAGTAAACACTAGAATTTAAATGCGTTAGAAATTAAAATTCATTGGATTTGAAATTGAAATCCACACGAAATTTATTACCTCAAGTAGATTTATGTTCTTTGGGATGAGGTTTATAAATGATGAAAGGATATTTGTAGATTTATTAGACTGAACCAAGCGTACATAATTCGAAGTTTTGTCGAATTTATTTAACAGTTGTGAGGAAATTAAAATGAATATTTTTCTCTAGCTTTTGTCTTCTTTAGATGATTAATTGATTTTTTTTAATGACGGATAACAACAGAAGGTTAATGATAGTGTAGGCCAGAAGGGCAAGCTGTTTAAGATGACTTCGCATGGTGATGTTTAATGAATTAACTCTAAACCGCTTTCAAATAATTTTAATTAGCAAAACATGCTTCTGGTTTTTTTCAAATGCTCACCAATTCTCTCAACATTTTAAAAACTTTGGCTACGTGTTAAGCTACAGTTTAGAAAAGAACATCGTTTCTGTATTGTGAAATTTAATCTTTACAAAAGGAAGTTGATCTCTTTTCTTAACATTCTCTTCATTCTCCAAATTTTCAACAGATTGATGGAAATTTTGATTCGAAAAATGCTAAAATATATTTTGTAGGTGAAAACATCTGCTGACGAAATATTGCCTGAATCTTTTCACGAATACAAATGTTGATGGTAAGTAAGTAGAGTTGGGACAGTGAAAGGAATGAGAATTATTGCGTGTGTATTTGGAAGTATTCAACAGCAGTCCTTATACCAAAACTGTGTGATTATTTCGCAGCCATTACAGTCAGCTTGTTATCCCAACACCAACAAAAATAGTGGCGGAATGGATATTTGTTCTAAAAACCACTCTAAATAAATTAAATTAGGTACCTATAACAAAATACCAAAAATAATAATTTTATTACCATTTCATGATGAAAATGAGTTTAAAAACTATAGATTTTATACCAATTGCAATCTATCTTAATTTTTAAGGATTATTGAAACCTAACTTCTTATATTCTTCAGAAAAGTCTTTTTCAAAAATTCTTATCTGTCACGTTTGTTATTTTTATAATTTGTTATAATTAAGTGTTGACTTTTTCTAATATTCATGGTGAATTCCAAATTTCAGAAAAAGTTTGAAGATGAGATTAACAATTTTAAAAGATTTCCATCTACATCCCTAAGTATGTCGAAAAACAAATTCTTCATCTTAATGACTTTAAAGACCTTTTCAAAACATCAGCAATGTAATGTGTTGAGCATATGCGGGTTTCAAATAATTTCAACCCACTTTAAATTTCAAAGAGTATATTTTTTGTTTTTAAAAGAAATTCATAGAAGTTCCTCGTGCAGTATGTAAGGGAAAAATCTTTTAACCCAAATGTTCTAGGTCATACTTTTGAATGCATTTAAAAGATAAAATCTATTTAGGACTAAAATCAAAAGGATGTATAAAATCTGATTCCAAAATAAATAAGAAGGAATTAAAAATACTTCCGGAAACGGGAATGATGCGAAGATTTATTGATTTCTCTTCAAATTACAATCTTAAAAGTTTACTTGTCTTTCGATTTTTATGCCATTGTAAATGTATTGAAATGATTAAATAAATTGAAACTCACCGTGGTGCGATCGGGCGTGCACTTTACTGCTGTTATATAGTTAGGCTTTGGTACAGGTTGGCTAATAGTGATCAAGTTATCTCTGAATTGGAAGGAGGAAGAGAGACAAAGATAGATAAATATCATAAAATATTCAATTTTGAAATAACAAAACAATTTTATTTTTGCCATAAAACAATCTTGTAAAAGCAACAAAAGAGAAGCTTGTTAATAAAAAACAAAAATTGAATTTCAAATCATGATGATCTGAAATGTTAATTTCCATCCATTCAAACGAATAACCGCGTCTAAACAAAATACACCGAAACTTAAGTGATTACGTGGGTGTGAGAAAGAAATCCGAACTTTGCAATCAACGATGTACCGAAACGATCTGTGCATGATATTTCACGGTAACTTATTAATTCAAACTTTAAAGCTTTAGGAGGAATAACATAGAATAAACATTTTTACCTTCTTAAAGCGTGGGCGTAACTGGTAACACCAGACCTTGAGTTATTGATCGGCATCTCTTTCAGTTTTCTTAACTCAAAAATATGATTTCACTGAAATCACATAAAAATTACTACTTTACAGTTCAATTAAATTGACTACGAGTTTTAATCTTTAAACTTCAACCTAATTAGCCTAATAATCAATGATATGTAATTAATGGTAGCGCTAAAAGAAAACTTAATACAACCAATACGCTAAATCTGGCCTTAACTGAATTTTCTGAACCTAATTAGCATAAAATCTCCCAATAACTTTACACTTTTCATTCCAATTTAAAAATAAAAAATACGACAAGCACCACCGCGCGCAAATCAGCAACTGAATAACAGACGTATCTCTGTTCCCATTGAGTATCAATCTGTAACTCAATCTCAACAGAAAACTAAAAAGAAACTTGCAAATTTATACGATGGAAACCGGTGGTTTCGTTGTTGGTATTTTTTCTTTCCGCTGCAACTTGTCTTCACTATGAACATATAAAAAGATTGCAGTTAAGTCATGTGACATGCTTACAAACACCAACAGTTGAGAGATTGACAGATTGCATGCTAAGCTTTGTATTGTAAATTACTGCATGGAGTGAATAATTGAAGCAATTTCGTAAACAGATGGAAGATATAAAACAAATAACATAAAACAATCGAAAAATGTGCTTTACTATCTTTCAACTGAAGAGTAAAAAAGTTTTCAAAAGCTCTTTGGAGCAATCTTTAATCCAAAAGCAATCCAATCTTAAGAATCAGCAATCAGAAAATTGAAGAAATTTTCATTAAACTTTAGATATAAAAATTGCTATGCATAAATTAGTGTAAGTCAACTCCTAATTTGTTTTTAACTTTATATAAGACTTCTAATAAAAAAATAAAGATAGATTGTTTTAAGTTAGGAACCCTTTGGTTATCTCATAATTTCATTAATTCTTCATAAGAAGATTTTTCTATCTACGCGTAGAAAAATGATTTTGTTAATAAAATTATTAATTAAGCACAGAAAATGTAAATATTCATATTTTAATTTAATTCATTATGTTTGAAGTGAAACCTTCAAGGCTGTTGGTGAACTAATGGAAGAAATGTTAATGTACAAATTAAATTGATGTTGTTTTCTTTGTTTATGCTGCAATGGTTTTGAGCGAAAAAGTCGTTACTATAAACTATTATGTGAGTATTTTCAACAATAATTTTAAGTGTGGAGGTAGCCGAGAAGAAGTTTTAGCATGAAAGAGAGAATTATTAAATTCTTGACGTTCACTCGAGCGTAAATAAGTACCTCCGACTAAAAGTTGAATTGCAGACTGACGGAAAGTATAGGAAATCCAATTCCTCTTTCTTCCCATAATTGCATTTAAAGTAGATAAAACGGCGAGAATTCTTGGAATGTGATGGCGTGTGAATTTCCTTCATTTTAAAAACCACACATTTTTTTGGTTATCATTCTATTGACTCGATTCACAAAAGCAGAGGAAGACAACAAGAGCCTTTCTATAGTTTAATAAGGTAAGAGTTACGTTTAATGTCTATGAAAGTTTTTAAAAATATTATCTACATGTTGGATATCTGCTTTTTTACGTTAAAGTTACTGAGTTGAATATTTATATAAAAGTCAATAATAAATAACAATCAAAATATCTTTTGAATATAAATAATCAATGATAGTTTTTATTTATTTCAAGCATAAATATCACGCTCGTCAATTCTTATGTCCGATTTGGAATTGCCATGGGTGTGACCAGAGTCCATCCATTTCCGTTTTCGATAGATTCCCATCGTATAACGAATTTGAATCACACGACGTGACTTTGTAATTAAATTTAACGCATTGTGTTGATATCTTGTGTGACTCTTTAGTCTCCGTTAATATAATTTATTTAGTTAGCTATTAAATTATGGTTAAAATGTCTTGTCCCATTCTTTCCTAATTCAGTATCAGAAGTTTGTTGAAATTGTTGAAAAGAAAAGAACTCATTTTTAAAGGAAATAACTTAAAATCTTTCAAGCGGAGAGTTCATGATTTTTAATCTTTATTGAGAATGTAAAAAAGCCAAAGAGCTGCTGGAAGTCCAAGCTTTTCATTCTTTTCATAAGTAATTCTGTTTTCAGTTAAGGTCTTTTGAATAAAAAGTTGTCCATCGTCAGCTGAATGCAAAAGTGTTTTACGTACAATGTAGTTTTCTGAATTGCTATTAAATGTTTCTTTATATTTCTGCATGATGGTTTCAATAGAATCTTCTTCGCAAACAGATAAACGAACAGTTTTCCTTGTTAATGTATTAACGATGCGAACATATCTTTCCAAACTTGTAATTTTTCCAATAATATTTTTTTTATTCCACCAGAAACAGCAATCCTCATTTTCCTTTCTGTATGCCGGAAGAAACCTAAATACACTTTTTCCGTGCTGGTTGATTCGTTCAAGTGGTTCCCCTTGATCATTGAACCAACAACTCAAGTCTTTTCCTGCATATTGAAGAAGTAAACGAAGATTCTGGAAAAAGTAAAACATGAATTCTTAGTCACATGTTAAACTTTATAGAACTTAACATCATCATTTAAATTTTTATTTTGTTTCTGAACAAAACTAGTCAAATCATATACAAAACCATGAATGATAACCCATATGTTAAGTGGAGTGTTGTGAGTGACAACTTCATCTCTGGTATAGTATGCTTTAGTAAAGTCCATTTGAAAGTCAAAAAATTTAATTTAGATGAATTTTGAGACAGCTCTTTTAACACTTCAATTTCAAAGCTAATTGCGATAACACGCGTCTATATGTTAAAATATATATAAATGCTGGTTGCATGCATGCTGCTTCGTTATGTTTAAAAATCATCAACCCATGTTAAAGCAGACAACCATAACTGTTACGGAATGAATTCTGAAAGAATTTTCGAGTTTTAATTAAAAGTTATCGCTATCAAAAAAACGTTACTTACGTGAAATTTTTATAAGAAACAAACAGATTCTTAGAAAGACAATCTGTTATGAGAAAATAAACGATCTATGTTATCTATCTGAATTTTTTTGTAAATAATTTGGAAAAAAGTCATCATGAATCATTAATGACATTTTTGTGCCTATCAAATCATTTTGGCCCATTCTTAATTAAAAAAGTCACTTCAACTTTCAAGTGAATAAAAATGGAATAGAAAGCTATTTTGGATTTTGAAGTAAAATGTTGTAAATCCATCAGCCAAAGAGTTTAAAATGCCAGATGGAGTCACCCTCTGTGGAGAAAGAGTCTCTCAAGCATATCCAGGAACGAAACTACAATACATATTGCACATGTTCTTTTACCTACTTTGAATGAATGTTTAATGAGTTTGAACAAAATTTAATGGCTGGGAGGTAGTTATTAATATGATAAAAAAATTAGCAAAAGAAACATTCCTAGTAGCCACACGATACTTATTTCTTGAATATTATCACAAAACCGCTTCAAACTTTGAAAATAAAAGAATTATTGAACTGAAGAAGAATCATTTGTTATGCTGGTGAACATATTTAAAGATAGCAGTTGGAAAATATTTTGATCGAACATCATGTTCGTTGCTCCAAATATTTAGTTATTGTAAGCAAATGCAATGACTCTGAAACTATTAAAGTATGATCTAAGTTCAAAGCAAATTGGGATAAAGTTTAACAACTTTTTTCTGTTACATTCTCCTTCAATTTATGTTTCAAGATTTTGAACTTGTCTCTTATTAATATTTATCTTATATTCGAGAAAAAAAGCAAACAATTGATGCAAGTTCATAACATCTGCTGCACATGTTTGTTACCAAATGCTGGGTGCTCATTTATTTAATTTTCTTTTTTAAATTTATTTGTGGTGGTGAAATTGTTCCCTCAGGATGATGCTGCTTTTGATATTTTATATTATTTTATATTGGGGAGTTGTTGAGATAAAATACATCTGCCATCTGACGTGATCCCATTCATAGTCATCATCAGAGGAAATTGAACGATTATCCTTACTGATTAATATAAAAATATTTTCGACGCTTTCAAAATATTTGAAGAATAAAAAACTTAAATTTACGAAAAAGGGAGGAATACTCACATTCTTGATCCGATCCCAATCAAACGTAACCGAAAATTATTGGTTCAGACGGCACGTGGCAGCTGCTTATTGGAGAAATCATAAGATTTAGGTTTTCGATAAAATAAAAATAAATATTACTTAAAGAATTTTATTAAACTTTTTATTGGATCTTGACTATAGAAAAATTTATGTTTTAATTAAAAGAGACTTCAATAAAACTTCAACGGAAATGAACAGTTTACAAAGTTGTAACTAAATCAATTTCATTATCACTGCATCTGCTCACATCTGCTCGCTATTGATAAATATAGCAATATAATTGATACTTTTTCAAAAGGACTCAATTCTGTCCTTTCATTTCTTTTTAACAATTTTGAGAGGTGTTTTAGTACGCCATAAATCATGATAAACGGAAACTTAGTTCAAGATAAAATTGAAAAAATATAAAAAGGAAAAACATTTGTTTTTTGCTTCGTTTATTTAATGAGTTTGCTTATGTTTTGCGAAAAAATTTGGAATTTTGCACCTGTGATTGGCTTAAGTGGGTCTTTTCTCATTTTATAGTTTTGACTTCAGCTGCTTGAAAAAATGTATATTCATAACGACTCGTAACATTATGTTATAATGCTTGCTGAAGCTCTTTACATGAATTCAACACTTAAACAACCGACAGATGTAAAATTGTGATAATGAACTTGAGAAAGACGAGAATTTGAAACGCAAGAATCATCATGAAAGTTCAAGCATAATTTCGAAAACAAAAACGAGATGAGGGCTCTTAACGCCAGACCAGAAAATAAATTGTTTTAGTGTCTATTGTTTTTATCTTCAGAATATTTCTTCTATTTCTTTCCATCAATTTGAATATTTTAGTGGGGAGATGTTATAAGCAGCTGACACGTGTTCAATGAATAAAATTATTCATTCGACAGTTACAAACAGTTTCTGTCTTTTGGAGAGTAAAAATAATCAGATTAATATCAAATAAATTGAATTTCTGATTCAGTTATGGAAAATATTTGATATTTCGTAAAACAAAAATGTCTCCATTTGATAATGTTTTTTATCTATTAAGTGCTGCACATTGACAATTGCTTTTTTCATTTTCTTGTTTGAATTTCAAAGTATTTTCTAGCAAGAATGTACATAAATAATGATCAAATTGGCACATATTTAATGATATTCAATAATTTATTAAAGATATTTAATTAAATACCTATATTTAAGGAAATACAAGTTTTTCTAATATGAAATTATATTTTATTTTATTTTCCAAACCGTAAAGAGTAACTGACCACGAGTAATCTGCATTATATTTTTCAATTTAAAATTAGAAACTTGGAAAATATTGAAATGATTTAAAATCGAAAAATATTCGACTGATTATGACCTTTCCTTACAACAATTCTTCCAGGATTTGTTTCAATTGTGATTCCTCCAATTCTGGTTATTGACTATAAAAATGATGTATTTAGGTTTCATTAATATTTTATCTCGTGATATATTACCGAATTTGGGTGGTTTCCATAATATGGTGGTGGAGGTGTTTGGTGTTGATGTGGAGGTTGATATTGAACATATACAGGGGCATTAACAGGAACAGTAACAGGTCTAGGTGTCAATACTTGAGAAAGAACCATTTGTTGTTGAGCCGATCTCAGGTCTTGTTCCAATAAAATATGATCAATAGAAACTTCACCATAAACTTGAATGCATTGCACCAAATGCAATGGTAAGCGATGACGAAACACCCCCAAATGATGACCATTTATTGCTATTTTATAATGTTGGATTTCAGCAAGAATAACGATTTCAAATGTTTGATTTTTTTTCACTCTACAAGGTCCATATTTTTCTTCGTTTCCCCAATTACCATTTTGAAAATGGTTTCTTACAATTAAAAAATCTTTTGGTCTTATGCTAATGTGAAACATGATATCTTGTCCACTTTGAATACCTAGAGAGTTTGTGAAATCAATCATGCATCTAAAAATTAACACAATGAATTAATTGGAAAGATAAATGTTTTCATTTTTATTATGAAATCACCTTCCATTATATCCATTGATTTTTCCTTTAATGCGTATCATAAAACTTGGCCGAAATCCTCCAGCGATGTGCCCTAAAAAAGGAACGGTTGGATTAAACACGGGAAGTGTTGACATTTTTTTTCACTTTAGAAAAGTTTGCCTGCTGCAATGGAACTGAGTCAACAATTTGCCAACCAACAAAGCTTTTAAAATTCGACTTATCTTATCATCATGACTCATTCGAGATAAAAATATCTACTTCTAAAGTGCATGTGTGTGAAGTTGATAACACTAATCAAGACATATGTTTCTACAACGATTTTAATTAGACACAATTATAATAAATGATTAGCTATAGAAGTTTTATTCGTTGCCTTTATGTTCATATTTAGATACAAATATTGAAAACAATTATAATTTTAGAAAACAAAAAGTTTCATATTTCAATTCGAATCCTTTCTTGTTTTAGTAGGGACGCCAATTCTGTAATAAAAAAAAAGAATTCCACAAAAAATCCATTATTTATATTATTTATGACTTACAGCATCTGGAGGTTGTTGATTAGGATAATAAGGTGGTTGATGAATAGGGAAATGAGATGTATTATGATGCGGAAATTGTGATCCTGGTGGATATGGAGTTTGAATTGGCATAGGCATATTTGGAGCAGAAGGTGTTGAAATTTGATGGGTCCCCATATGAATACCACTTGAATGATGGTATCCGTTTTCTAACAAAATATGATCAATAGTTGCATCGCCATGAACATGAATAAATTGTGACAATTGTAAAGGCAATCGATGAAGGAACGCTCCTATTTCGATTCCATTCAAAGCAAGCCTATAACAATCGTTCTCAACTGTTATTGTCATTTCGAAAGTTTCAAATGCTCTCGCGAACGGCCCATCGCGTTCTTCATGGCCCCAACTTCCATAACTGAAATGATTTCTGATAATTGCTGACTCTTGCGGTCTGACACTTATATGAAAGATTATGTCTTGATTCACATTTATGGCTGGCGTGTTTATGAGATCTAGCATAAGTCTATAAAAATTGAAAGTTAGCTCAATAACTTTTTGGATTTATTAGGAATTTTTTATAAATACCTGCTGTCATATCCATTTATCCTTCCTTTTATTTTAATAATATGACCAGGCCGTAATCCACCTGGAATTGCACCAAGAAAAGGAACAATTGGATTATAAATTGGAATAGTTGCCATTAACAACGAAAATGGATTCACTCGCTTTGAAACTTAAATCTGACTAATTTTTTTTTTCATTTCATTCTCGATAATTTTTGTCAGTTTGTACTTTCATATCACAAGTTTACGATTAGTCATATGTGCAATTATAAACAAAACGTTCACACATCTACAGCGTAGAATTATCAGTTCGGTATTGAATGATGTAAAGCGTAAACTTTTGACCAAAATGAGAGAATTATATTTTTATTCCAGAAAAATCGAATTTCATCATCAATTTTGATAAATTTATCAAACTCTCAAAAAACTCATCTTCAATGGACTTTGAAGTTTCGAACCAACAAAAATTGAACACAAAATTTAATGCATTTTGATGTTAATCCTTTTTACCTTTACAAAAATACTTATTGGAAACATAACATTGTTAATAGAAAGAAAACGTCCAACCATTGTCTAGCTAATAAGAATTTCAAGAAGAAAAAAGAGATGAAAGTTATTTTATGGTTTCACACCATTGTGTGACTATCAAATAAGAAGCATTTGAAACACTTCATGTTAGAAAAATATTAAAGAAAAAAATTAATCCTCATTCAATTATTGGTTCGTTTTTTTTTATTTTCTTCAGAAACCCTTTGTATTGTATTCATGTCACTTTCAAAAGAGTTAAAATAAATAAATGCTGCTTTTGAAAACGATGCATGTTGAGATCATTAAATGAGTTAAATTAAAAAACAAGAATCTAATTTGATCGCTTATTTGAATCCTTTGCCTGAAATTTGGTCTGAAATAGAAAGTGAAAATACGTTTATCCTTTTTGTTGTTTCTTTTGTCATACTGTAGTTTTCTTCACAAATTTTATTTCAATCTTTTAAAATCTCGTCTTTCTTTTTTATGGAATTCTAAGCATTTTTTATTGGTATTTGTCCGGTGCTATACGCTAAGGCGTACATCAAAGGATGGAAATATTTGTGGAATATGAACTAGGATAGAATTTCACTCAGAGGAACAAATTAATGTTCAGTAAAATGGATTGGATGTGTATGAATACAGTGAGATTAAATGTTGTGTGCTTCAAGAGTAAAAACTTAAAACAAGGAGGAGCAGCATTACATAGTATTCCTCTTTTTAATAGTGTAAAATCTTTCAATTCTTGAAACTATAAAATTTAAGAGCTCTTTCTCTTCCAAAAATTGTGTAATGTTAATATGTGTCGACAAACGAAAAACAAGAAGGCTCGACGACATAAAAATACTATATATTCAGTGCATTTGTTTTAATTTGTAGACGTAAATAAAAGCTCGACATTTTTTTTCATATTTCATAGAATAATTTTATGAATATTTTGCAATAATTTTATTTTAAAATCTCATAATGTAACTTTTTTTTGGGATTTTTCTTTTGCTCAAATCTAGATTTATGCTTCATATAATTCAGCAGAAGATGTTAATTTGACAATAATTCTTGTTAAGGAAAATTCTTCATTCATTATAATCTGAATAATTAATAATTTTTTTAAAATGGATTAAAGTTCGGACGCCTTTATTCTTTGCAATCTCTTAAACTTGATGATAAATAATGAATCATCCAAGGATCTTGAAGAAATTTTCACTCTTTCCATCCGAAACTTTCTAGCTGCCTGTTAAAGGTGATAAAAGCGTCCCTTTGGGGTACTTGCAATAATCTTGGTTAGTTTGCTTAAAAATTAGAACAATGATAAATGCTTTTTCAAAGAGATAATTGTTGTGAATAGAAACACCATGTTACATGAGTCTCATCATGAACAATGTATAACTGCTAATATTTTTTGTTCGTTTTGGACATTTATACACAAATTAAAACACGTTCTTTTCATATCATCATAGACTCACATGAATATGTATAATAAGTTGATTCAAATGCTTTTGAGAAATCGTAACCATAAATTATTAAGTAATTGAAAGTTTCTCAAAGAATAATTTTCGTCGCTAGATTTTCAATTCGTTTCTTCGTTTTCACTCTCCTGTTAAATGTTAAATGTTTGTTTCATTTTCAATGTGTTCTTTGCTTTCTTCTCGTTAAGAGCTTTTTGCTGAGAGCAAGCTGTCAAAAAGTGAGAGTCAAATAAAAGCTTTCAGAGAGAATTTCTTCTTCACAGTTTTTTCATGAGCTTAACTCTCATAAATTATCTTCTAGTAGATATTTAGCAAATGGTTTAATTTTCCCTGCTCAAACTAAACTTAAAAAGTAATCTTCCTATTTTTCAGTCCAAAATTGTAACTTCATTATTTTAAATAAAAGACAAGAATAAATAATAAGTACGAATCTCATTTTTGATAAAGAGATGCCGGTTTTAAATGATCTTAATTTTGACCTCTGATAGTGAGAGCTTCAATTGATAAAAAATAGAATCTCTTTATCCAAATATATTCTTAAGTTTCCAAAAGGAATAATATTAACTTTTAAAATTTTTCAAAGTATTTCCTAACAGTTATAATTTATTGAAAATATATTTCTTTAATCATCTCAACTCACAATGTTTACCAACTTTAATTTAAAAATTCAAAATAATATACTGTGCTATGTAAAAACTTATAATAAATGCAATCAATTATAAATTAATCAAGTATGTGCTGTAGAAAAATATTTAATTTTTATAGATAAAGTATAAATCTCTTTAAAGCCATGTTTCATTGAAGCAAAATCCTTTTTGTGGGTGCTTACGTCGTCATCAAAATATGTTGTTTTCATCATTTTGTATATACGATATAAAGAGAAAGAGAGGTACATGTGTGATTAGAAAATAAACAGTAACTACTTTTTTTTTAATTTTCTGTGTTTTTTTCATCCCTGGTTTTATCATGTTGTTCACTTAATTTTTCATTTTTTAATGAATGTGAGGCTCAAGCAATCTAATCGCATTCAAATTTGCGGGCTGGATAGACAAAAATGGAATGCGATGATTCATTTGTTATTTGGCCTTTTATGTTTTAGCAAAAATTCCATTGATAACATATATTATTTAATTTTCTTTCATTTCAATTTTGATCAAAACGTTCATATTTTGTAGAACGAAAATGACCAGCAATGTGGTATGATATATATTAATTTTATATTTTTCCATCTTCCATTATTTTGTCTTTTTATCGCATAACAAATATGAATAGATAAATATTTTATATCCTTAATCTAGAAAGATTTTTTTTTTTGGTTTTGCGTTTTTTTTTCTCCTTTAGGTATCATTTTTTTCCATAATTCTCCAATATTATTCTCAAAATGATTAAATTTTTATAGGTAGATAATGCGTAAGTTTAAATTGTCTTTTCTTGGTTAATAAATACAACAACTTACAAAGTCATTTTATATTTAAAATATTTGAGATAAAAGTTATTATGCTTATTTTTTCTTCCATTGTTCAATTGAATTTTAAAAGATGCTTGATGGTAATCTTTAGGTTGTTCATTATACCTTCCTTTTAAATTGTCTAATCAAAAAGGGAAATTTTGTATTTTTTTTATTTTGGGGAGTAAATTTTACACAAATTTCATGCACAACATCAAAATTAAATTGACATAAATACTTTTATGCAATGATTAAATGTTTGTGTGTGGATAAATCTTATCATTTTTTTTAGTCATTTATAGTTTGATTAGGATACGTTTTTGTGATAACATGAAAGAAAATAGCTTCAAGATACGGAAATAAAAACTCACCACTCTAAATGCTTTTTTCTTTTTTTTTAGGAAAATTCGCCACAGAATGTAGCTGAGAAAAATATAACTTATCTATGCTTATATAATGTTTTCCTTTTTCAGTTTAGTATCCTTAATCATTAATTTTCGTTAGCCGGTTTGTCAGCGGGTTTTTCGTTTTGATTCTCTTGCTCCTTAACTGTCTCCTTCTCCAGTTCTCGTTTCTCATTTTGAGTTTGTGGCAAGGCTTTTAGAATTGCATGGACCTCTTCAGCGACAGCTGTCAGAACAAATTCAAATTGTTGCTTCGTCTCAACGAGACGAGCTCGTTGATCTCGGAGGTGTTCTAGTGTAGCAGCAATGTCAATCTCTCGAGCTCCTTTATTCATCCTTCCAAGCACTAAATCTAAGAGAATATACGCACCAGCTCTTCCAGCACCATTGCTGAGAAAACGAAAGAAAAATTGAATTCTCCAAACTTAAATATATTTGGTGTGAAATGTTTACCTGCTATGCACAATAATTGGACATGACCTTCCACGATATGATTTGTTGACTTTCCTTCTGAACTCAAGCAGAGCTTTAGGGGAAATCGGTACACCTGCTTGTGGCCACGAGAGGAAGTGGAACTGGGTTACTGTTCGTGTTTCACCCGTCCTTAGATTTTTCAAATAGAATGATCTAACTAAATAATCATCTGTCCAGATATGTTCAGAAA
Organism: Clunio marinus; assembly: GCA_900005825.1. Classification (NCBI taxonomy): domain Eukaryota; kingdom Metazoa; phylum Arthropoda; class Insecta; order Diptera; family Chironomidae; genus Clunio; species Clunio marinus. The sequence continues at coordinate 490,391 of CVRI01000036.1, read as the reverse complement.
CAAGATGCACTTCATAAATATGATACACTTCAGCACCTTCTTCAGGCCAATAACGAGCGCAACTACTCTCTCCACCTTCCTGAAGTCTACATAAAGTAACTAACACCACACATCCTTGCTCCCAAACCATTTGCCAGAAGTGTGCGAGAGTCGCTTGCAAAGGAGCTTGTGCTGCAATATATGCAGGTGCACGAGGATCATGATCAGTCTGAAAATAGATTCACTGTATTGAATTCATATGCTAACTTATTAAAAAATGTAACTTACAATTGTTGATGCATTAATATAATCCATTCCTTCAGCATTGGCTAGATGATTAAGCACAACACGAGAATGGTCAAATGGCAAAGGTGCGCCTATTCTGTTGAAAGCAGAACATTCAGGTTGTAAAGCTGCTTCACGAGCATTTGGCTCAGCTTCATAACGACAGAGAGCTTCCCACTCACGTTGCAATCTTCCCTTGTTTCTCAAGTGGTCTTCCATATACGATAAAACCATATGCCCAGTAGAAATGTCCATGTTTGAAAGTGCCGGTTCTTCACTCCAAGAAGATGTTGATGACCTCGATGATGGTGGTCGATCATTTTCTTTTGAAAGAGATGCAACTCTTGCTGTTGAAGTGTCATTTTTTCCTGCCATTCTTGCACGACAGAGATCTTGATAATCTTTGCTGCTTGTTTCAACTCCTGAAAGTCCCGCTTGTAAGTTATTCAACTTATCTCTACGTCTTGAAACACGTCGATATACTAGCAGTAAAAGGAAACACATAAGAATTGCAAGAGCAGATGAAAGAATTATCATCATGTATACGATCATCGTCCAATTGGGTTCATCAATTGCTTCCATTCGTGCACCATTAAATTCATCTTCATAGTTTTTCACTTTGTCTCCCACGCCTGCTGCTTTTACAATAACTCCAAGACGCCGGGATAAATTGTTCTTGAATCGACTATCATTGATAGATTTTGCAACATCCGCGGCAGTTTTCTTGTCAATATTCGGCTCAACTTTAAATGACACCTCATGACGATCAACTCGAACATGCGTAAATGTATTTTGAAGATTCAACAACTCTTCCAAAGCAGCAACAATGCGTTGTCCATCTTGCCAACTGTCCAGAGAGTTCTTCAAGATGACATGAGCGAACTCGGGATCTACAGAGTAATTGGCATGGTCTAGATTACTGTGCATTTGCTTCTTCATCTTCGGTTGTTCTTCAGATTTCATATGTGCTGGTAATTGCTCGAGATTCCTATTATCAACTTTTTGAGGTTCATCATCGCTTTCCAATGGTTCTTGCGGTTTTGGTGCAAGTGGACCTGGTTTTTTTACATCCAATCTCTCATGACGAGTAAATCCCATTATACTCTGCAGTAAGTTTGTTGTTGCATCGTTTTTAGAATTTCCTGGAACATAAATCAAGCCACCTTCAGTATAAACTCCATCATCAGGAGAATCTCTATAACTTGAAAGTTGATCACGTGGACTTAAATAAACAGTTGGAAGTTCATTTGCCTCCGTGTCTTCATAATCAAACATTCGACGATGATGTTCATTTCTCCCACTGAAAAAGTTTGGAGAAACTTCTTCGTCAATTTGATAATGTTGAGCATTTGGAATGTGTTCGCTTTTAGCCACTTCTCGGAAAAAAGTAGATCTTGACCCATCATCAGGCTGAACCTGATTTTGATCATCTCTCAAGTCATTCAAAAGCTTTTGTAGTCGTTCACTGTTCATGAGTTCACTTTCACGTTCTTTAAAATATGAGCCATCTCGCCGAAAATCACGTTGAAATAATGGAAATTGCTCTCTTTGAGAATCATCGTAATCTTGTGGTGATTGGAAATTGTCATTAGTTTCCTCGAATAAAGTTTCATCCACTGGTGAATGAACAAGTCTATTTTGCTGTTCGTATTCTGCCAACATTCGACGTAATTCCATGCGATTTTTGATGTCACTTACTCGATTACTTAAATCATTGGTGCCTTCAAGAATGTCAATCATTTCCTGTTCAACTTTAGGATCGTCAATATCCTCAGGACGGGGAACTGTGAACTCCCTTTGAAGAAGCTCATATTGTTCAGGTGAAACAAAATTAAGATCTTTTGCCGCCATTCCATGATGACTATATGGAGCAGTTTGACTATTCAGACCAAAAATTAGAAACATTTTTTTATTACACTATACAATAAAATGATTTTTTAACTGACCCGTTGGATTTTTTAGATATTGGATACAAATATTCATCAGAAAAATCATTAACAGGTTGAGTGAATCGTACGAAAGCAAGCGGATTTGTTGGATCGAGAAACTTTGGAATTATTGGAGGTGGAGCTAAATTTACACAAGCGTCTCGTTCCATATTAATCATGTTTCTCATTGCATAGATAGCATTCTGCATACGACACTGCGTAAACGGATGATCCCATTGAAGTCCGGCTCCGTGTAGTTCTTGCAACATTTGTTTCAGTACGATGATTTGCTCTTGAGTCAGAGGTTCGCTAAAATAAATTCAAGAAGGAATGTGAAAAATTTTTAAATTTGAAGTTTTTTCGCTTCATTCATTCTTACCGATACATTTGCTCAGGATCCGTTTCAAAGTGTGGAAGACATTTTCCAAATGCAAAATCTATATTGAAGCGTAATAATAACGACATTAGTTAATCTTTACATAAGTAATGTTTATGTTATTATATTTTTTCTTCAATAGATAACGAAATTTATTTACATCATTATTATAATGAGCCTTAAAGAATTTACGAAAGGTCACGAAGAAAAAAACTGTTTGCATTGAATTTTTTCCGTTTTTTAACAAAGCATCAATATAATTTATTAAATAAATTCAACCGCAGGCTTCACATAAATTTTTGATTATATCATGAAGGATAAAGATTTTTCCCACCATAGGAATAAGAATTTTTTATCTGAATTAAATGCGTGGGCATTATGCCAGGGGTTCAGATAAAAGCATAGAGTCAGCCATTTATAATGCTATGATTGTGTCAAGTGATTATTACCTCTATATAATAATGCTTTTAACAATTTACTTACCATCATGGCACCACTCCAGATTAGGAACACAAAGTTGCTCCACAAAGAGGCAACCTGAGGAAAGAAACGAAAGAGTATGAATAAAAGTAATGAAGACAGATTTTCTAATCTTATATCCTATAATAGACTAAGAAAAAATATTGAAAGTTTTGGTACATCTGATGTTTTGTTGAATAAAAAAAGGAAATTTTTAGGCTTTTTCAGACTGTTTAATTTTATTATTTCTCGACTAGTTTCGAACGCTGTATTGGTTCATCACAATTTAAAATCACAATCAATTACAATTTGTCGGCATATGACAATCGGCATAATTGGTTGTGATTTTAAATCGTAGAGAATCCTGAAGATGAACCAATACAGCGTTCGAAACTAGTCGAGAAATAATAAAATTAAACAGTCTGAAAAAGCCTAAAAATTTCCCATTTTATTTAAGAAAAAATATGT
>CVRI01000036.1:453098-486446 GCA_900005825.1 Clunio marinus | reverse complement strand
TTCTCTACGATTTAAAATCACAACCAATTATGCCGATTGTCATATGCCGACAAATTGTAATTGATTGTGATTTTAAATCGTAGAGAATCCTGAAGATGAACCAATACAGCGTTCGAAACTGGTCGAGAAATAATAAAATTAAACAGTCTGAAAAGCCTAAAAATTTCCCATTTTATTTAAGAAAAAATATGTTATTTTGAATCTTTATACGCATTTTAATTTGCTTGTCTGGTAAATTGAACAACTTTTTGTTTTCTTTTAATCAGATGTAGATAGATCATTTTTGTTTAGTGAAGAGTTGACTAATTTATAAAAAACACACATAAGTATGTAATTAATTTCGGAAAAACATTTTCTGTCACATTTTATTCGTTTTAGGTGTTCATTTGATCTTTATAAAGAGTAATGACGCATCTAAACGAAAATAATCAAGATGCGTTTGAGTCATGCGTCATACAGATATTTTCCATTTTCACTTAAATATTATGATTAATAAGATGTTTTCTATTTAAAAGGCGAATATGAATCAAGGTTTCCATCAATGCTCCTAAATGTTTTCAATTAATTCATTCAACTATCAAATTTCTGTAAACAAAATATAAATCGATAATTTATGCTTATATATTTAAAAATAGATTATGAAAATTCGATATGATTGTACATAAGTCGAATCACTGCTCAATATATAAATAATTTCTCAACCCATTTTCTACGAAGAATTAGATACGTGTTATATTAAAAAATCTCGTATTTATCGACGCCATTTTAAAAATTGATAACACCCATAACAATCTAATCCAACGTGAGACTTTATAATGTGTTAAAACATAAATCTTTCATCATCACTACACATTTTCATGCAAATATTTCGCTTTTTTAGCTCAATAATTTAACATAGCTTGGCATTTTCCCTCAAAGTTAGTTGAGTAAACTTTTTGTGATTTGTTATCACACTTATCAGGTTTATGATAGACGATTTTTTCTCTTAATCTATTGTATACATTTATGCTTAGTTAAAAAGAACATAAATCTCATAGGAATCGAGATAATGGAAATAGGGTTGACGCTTCATTATACTTATAATATTTTCGAAGAATAATTTGGAATTTAGCAGTTTTTGATCTTGCGAATAATCAATTACAAATTTTGAATCCTTTGTATTGTCAATCACAAATCGCTTGAAATGTCAACAAATATCTAATTGTAATTAGTAATCGACTTTATAATTGAAGTTCTTAGAAAGATAGACAATAATTGTTATTAATAACATATTCTAACTTTTTTCAGTACCTTGATATTAAAAAATAAATCTGAACTTGATTATGCTTTTTTCTATTGGAAGAAATTAATATTAGATGTCAATATTTAACACGAGAGTAACAACAAAAACATGTCGGCATTATTATTAATATTAATCACAATGAAATATGTGATCCTTTACAAATTGTATCATATTATGGAAGCTTTCATATATGATATTTATTTTTATTTTACATAAGCATGTTGAATGCTTTTATATTTATATGTACACGCAAAGTAGTAACAACAAGTTAGTTGAAATTTACCACACCCTTTATTTAAATGATAAAATGAGTTTTTGTTTTTCTCTGGTTCAAAGACAAATCTATTTTTATTTTAATGGGTTCATGAGCTCAAAATAATTAAATAAAACTTAATAGTAAGAAAAAATGTACTTACCAATATTCCCTTCTCCAGCTACGAAGCTGAGATGATCTTGAAGAATGGTTAGCAGGAAACTTCCACACATCAATGCTTTCCATAATCTGATCCATTTCTTAATGTCAATATTTGACATGATGGTCTATGATTTAATAAAGTTGATGGGGTTTGTCTACTATTGTGTCTATTGTTGATTGGTGGTCGTAACTATAAAAAATGATCAATTATTGATATTTATTGTAAACATACAGTCTTTTTCAGACAAAATACACACATTAAATTTCATATGACAGGATAAATTATGATCGGATGAATAATCTATTACTAAATAAGTTTGTTTTTGATCTTGAATAAGTATTTAATAGAACATTTCTCGCATGACATCAGAAAACCTTTCTGGAAATTTGAAATGCACTACAGTAAAATAAAATTCTTCTGGCTTGAGTAGTTGATGTGGTTTGAAAAGTTTAATGTTAATAATCTTGTGTTTGATAGCCGAAAGGAAGTTAAGCAATCTTTTTTGAGAAAATATTCATTGATGTGAAAATTCTATGCACAAGTCTCATTATCATTTTTATACTTAGTTCCTAAGTAATTTAAATTTTCGAGATGAATGTTTCGTTATCTTAGTATCCCTATTATCTATTTCTCTTGCGGCATTTTTTTCATATTAATAATATTATTCATACGCTTGGTGGTAGCGTGTGTCATGCTTTTTATATTCTTTCTATTTTTTTTTGAATATTCATTAGAATTGTTTCCTTAATAGTAGTACGTACAAAGCCAGAAGAATTACATTTTATTTGATAACTTCAATACAAAAAGTAATATTTGGTTTAGGTAAAAATTTTACGAACTTAACCAGAAGAAAAGAGATGTTGAGCTATAAATAGATTTGAGCCTTGTATTAAAAAAAGCATAGAACTTTTTTTGCATCTCTTACTTAATTTAGAAAAACCCCAAGGAAATTATTTTTCTTTTTTAATTCAAAAAGTTTGAAGTTTTTAAATTATTATATTTGACTATTTATTTATTTTAAGTTTGATACCTTTGTATGATCGAGTCTTTATTCTTTTAATTTTCGCTACACAAAATGTCGAATTATATTTAATGATCCTTGTCAATCATACACTTCCATTCATATAATTAGAAACCCTTTCAGTCAGATGATATTTGTTAAGAAATTTTATAACACCCACGCAAAGGAGAAAGGAAAGCGCTATATAATGGAAATATTTTCCAAAAATATTCAACTTCATGCCTTGACGTCATCAGAGTCTAGAAATATCTTTTTTTTTCAAGGCGCCCACAAAGAAGATGAAAATAAAATTGGTTTGGGTGAAAGCACAACGAAGCTTTTCTAATGTCAAGCATTTTGGTTTCCTTCTTTCTTTTTATATACTCTTGTGAAGGAATTTTTAACACTATAAGGTAAGCTTATTCGTTTTTATTTCAGTTGTCGGTTTGCTGATGGCTATTAAGGGACTAGGAGACTAAAAATCCATTATGACCATATATTCGAGGCTCTGAAATGTTGTCAATATTTGCGCTTTACTTTTAATGCCGTTATAATTGTTTCTTCGTGTCAACTAAAACTCTTATTATTTTACATAAGTTTGATATCTATCTTTAGTCTTAATATGACTAATCTATTTCATTTTTTTGTTTTTACATCAACAGGTTTTCAAAGACAGAAAACCGTGACGCCATTTTTGAATTCATAGATTCGCTAAAACGCAGTTTCCCTTCAAACATATTTTCTACACTTCCAAGGAATTTCAAACCTTGAATGCTTTAATACTAATTGTTGGAACAATGATGCAAAACTGAATTTATGTTAATGATTTATGGTAATGTTTCAGAATTGCTTCCATATGTTCAAATTTTTCACCGTATAACTTTATTTTTTTAGAAAATTTTTCGAGACATAAATTGAATGATAATTAACCATCTCCTTACTTACCAATTTATTCCATTTCTGACCATATTAATCCCATATTTTTTGCATACTAAGTTTTTAAATTTTTATTGAATTTTTATTTTTTTTTATTTGTTTCACTGTTTTTCCACAATTTTATTTTATTCATTTAGCAAAAATGGAAACATAAAAATGGCTTTGAAACTTAAAAATTTAAATAGAACTAAAGAACTTTTGAAAGTAAAAGAAAGAAAAATAATTAATGGCTGAGATCTGCCTTTGTTAGTTCAACAACAACCATATGCTAGGAGATTTTTCTTTTATCCTTCTGATCTCATGGAAAGTTTCCACCTCACTGTACAACCGTCTCTTGAAAATTGAACATGAGCGCAGATACTTTCAGTTCGTATTTGTCATTTCTTTTCTTTTTTGCAATCTGTAGAAGAAGTTGAGTGAATGCCAACACCAAATGACATCTGAACTTTATGGTGAGAGCAAAAAAGAAAGAAATAGAAGGATAAGGAGAAGAAAAATCTCAATTGTGAAACTAACTCGTAAAATTTTTTGTACTTTTCACTCGAAAAGCGTCACAGCAAAGACTGAATTTGCTACCTCGATGGAAAGAAGGAAAACATTTTCTCTTTCGTAACCAGAAACGAAAACACTAACACAAGAAAAAAACTTTTTTTTAAATTATGTATGCTGCACGAAGCTTTTCTGTTTGCTTCTCTTCTAAATTTCCTAACAGAAAAGCAAAGAATTAGCAAACATAATGTCACTTCGGATAAAGAGATTATCAATAAAAAGTAATGAAAAAATTAATATATTAATTTTTCGTTATTATTACATCTTAAAAACAGAGGAAAGAAATTATTCAAATAATTTTCAATAAAGTCTTATAGGAGAGTAAATTGAAACCCACACAAGCGTCGGTGAACGCGTGGGCGATGCAACAATTATTATCATACAATTTCTTATCAAAAGCAAGACATTAAATTAGATCGATAACTCATTTAATGCTGTAACTCTCTGCGCAAGCTTTACCACGCATGACCGAAACGAAGTTTTTCACTACATGTAAAAATTATTTCATTGACGTCGTCGAACATTTGAGACGCTCATCGGTTGCAGTTTTCATGCCAGTCACATCACAATTCGCAATAAAATGTTTGTTCTTGATTCGGAACGTACAGAGAATTCAATCATGCTTATTTGTCACCAGACTCAAATTCAGATACACAAATTCGTGTCGCAAATCTGAAAAGTACATGCGAATTATATAATTAACATTTAACATTTTCGCTTTCGTCAGAGGAAAGAAAGTTATACATTTGAATTAGATCGACATTAACATACTTGATTTGAATTTTGGAATATAAATTCTTTGTTAATGCTCTACAATTAAATAGATGATCATAATTGACTTAAAATGAAGACTTACATTATTGTGATATCTCGTTATGTTAGAGATTACAGCAAACGAATTTTGAAGACGATTAAGACGAAACTAAAATATTTATAATTATCTCATTATTGATTATTGAATAAAATCAAATCAAACGTAGCATAACTGTTGAAAGTCACCTTAAACTTTTTAAGTGGCAACTTGAAACATCTGTTCAAGCACTAAGTAGTTCAGGTATTACACGTAACAATATTGACGTCACATTCCCAGCATGAACAAAAATTCAATGAAAAGCCTGAACCTTTTACTGACACGCAAGATTTGTATATTGGAGAATTTTATAACCACCTATTTACAACGTATTTGAATGCATTGTCTTATGAAATACAATTGGACGTATAACTAAATACCATAAAATTCTGAAATTTGATACTAATTACTAGATATTAGATATTCATATTTCTGCTACGCCAGAATAAAATAGAAAATCGGTCGTTGCAGAACCACAGCATTCAACGTTTGAAAATCTTAATTATATAAATAGTTTGATGCACTCAACTGTAATAAGTAAGAAGAAAATTTGATACATTTTGATTTTATGTAATTTTATTTTATTTTCTTAAAAATTCCTTTATTCGTCCTCATTTCCCTGACCGATTGTTTTTCATCATTTTCTTCTATTGGTTTTGTTTATTTGGTGCACATTTCTAGAGTTTTTGCTTACAGTTTCTCTTTAGATTTTTAACATCGTTTTCCATTCCTTTATTATTGCGAAAGTTAGAAGTTAGAAAACCTCCATAATGAGATTCTTAAGCTCTTCATTTCCTGTTTAATGAAATGCAAATCAAAATTTCTTCTCCCTCTCTGCCATTATTAAAGTTATAAAAATATAAAGAGAGGAATGTTGCAATATTTAAATTTCCTTTTAAATGTTTGATTTTAATTTTTAAAATATTTAAAATATTTAATAATTTGGAGTGTTTGAGTGAGGATAGAGAGCTTGCAGTGAAGTTGTACAAATTTTTCGTTTTGTCAGGAGTAAATTTGAAGAAATTTTTATCTTTAATTGAAGAATAATATCTTCGGCACTAAATGTAACATAATGTGCATGAATAATTTATATTTTGTCAATAAAAAAAATATTTTCAGACGAAAAATCTCATTTTTTTCAACTATTAATTAATTTTACTCTGTAAAGAGGAAAACTATTCAGTTCTTGGCATTCCCAGCCCTAAAAACATAAAAAAATACTTAAACATTTTAATTGTCATTGACTTATTTCCTTCCCAAATCTCTTTAATTTAATGTTTTACTTTTGTTCTTCATCTACACATACGTACTTACTTTCTTTCTGTTTTCATTTCAATGAAAATTTAACATAAGAAAAATAAAATAAACTTTGGATTTCTAAAAAGAACTTATTGCTATCAATTCTCCAATTTTCTTTGATTGAATTCAATCAGTCAATTATGTGTATAGAATCTGTAGACAGTGAAAGTAAAAGTTGTAATAAATTAAATATCTGTTTACGTGACAAAGTGAAAAACTTATGTAGGTATATTGAATGTATAAAATTTAATTAAGAGTCTCAAGGTTAAGTTCTCCAAAAATGATTAAAATTCTTTTCTAAATAATATCTAAGATGAATTTTTCACCTTCAACTGATATTGTTAAAGTAGTTCGAGACTCATTTTGTATGTCTAGATTTGTGTGGGTGTGCAATAGAACTAATTAAAATTATTCATATAAATTAAATATTTGGTATAAATTAGAAGGAGCAATTCATATTCCATAATCTATAAAGAAAATTAAGAGAAATGTCCTATACTTGTTTACTTGAAATTATTTTCTTAAACACAAAATTCTTCTCATGATTCCACACAAGTTGATATGACATATCCTCAAGATATTTTATGAGTTCACTTGTGTAAAGAGGATAATCAATTTTGTGTGAAAAATGTATCAGATGAATGCTGATTACGTCAACTGTTATATGATCCCATGGAACTAGAATAGAAAAGGTGAAAAATATTAGATAAAAAAGATTATTCGAAAAGCGAATCGTTTGTTGGATCTCACTTGTCTGTAAAATTTCCAATTCTTGTCCTTGGCAACCTAAGCTTAACAAGTCGACATGGGTACGGTTGAGTGCCAACAAAATGGTGTAGAGAGGAAAGCATTTAATTCTTTCTGGTTCATCAGCCATTGTCTCAACTTTGACTTCACTTTCATCTTCTTCATAATGTAATGTTACCTAAATAGACAATTTATTCAGATTATTTCATAATTCTTCATTAATTAGATATGTAAATATGATAATTACTTCTTTGGGATATTTCTGTGGTGACAATGAAGCATGAACAATTTTTATTGTGTCGCGTTGAGCATATAGCTTGCGGTAACTAAAATATTTTCGAGGATCTGGTTCAACAACACATCCTCCCCAGTTAAGAGACTGTGTAAGCCATGGTGCAGGCATCATTGGTGCATTTGATCCAGTTAAAGATTGAAAATAGAATCCAGATTTCTTACTATCAAACAAATCTTCTCCAATCATTTTCGCCATAGAAGGAGCTGCTTCATTACTTGTGTTGTAATTAAACTCATCCATTGGTAGCTTTTGAAGATTCGGCATCGGATATTTCTTCATTAGAACTTCCTTTACAAACCAAACTAGCTCTTTGTTGTCTTGCGGTGTGTTCACCATATCATAATCATGAGTCAAGTTCTGTCGAAACTGTTGATGACGATACTCAGCTGTGGATGTTAACAATGAAAAAAAATAGAAAAAACAAATAAATGAAAAAATTAATTGAAAAGAAAGAAATTTGCGTTTCAATTTATAGTGTAAGGTCAAGAAAGCAAATTGATTTAAAAGTATGTTTATTTGAGTAGTTAAGCAATCAAGGCTTATAAAGAAGCAGCAAAAATAAAAGATTTATTTTTGTGAAACGGGTCCAAATAGAATTTATGTCTTTGATAGAAGCATCATATGGAAATGGGATAATAACCCTTTCATCTGCACGACGGATGTCGTCAAAAGAATCCATTATATATAAATAATATGAATTCGAAGAATAATGGAGCTTCATACAAAGTTGTGAGCTACTTAATCGTCTTCAGATTTCGGTTTTTTTTTCTTTCCTTTTTATTCATTCAACTCTCTATGGAAACAACACATCATAAATTTGACGTCAAATTTCAATCATAAAGATTTTGTAGTGATGAGATAACATTGTTCAATAGATATATTGAACAAATATGTAAATATATGTGTAGATTATAGAAGATGGATGACAACGACATGGCAAAAATGATGAGCTGATAATTTGATTATAAATTATATAGTCATAAGCACGAGATATTTCCTGTCATGCATCAATTTTAATGTGAATACGAAAAGTCATAACATCTCTCTTATTTCTTTTATCTTGTAATCTATCATTCTAAATTTATCGGTTTGGAATTACTAACAAATAAATATTCCAATTTTAGTTGCACACCAAATACCTATTTGTTCATTTTTAGAGACACCTAAATAACTATACGTATGTTGGTTAAAAGAACATGTAAAAGCCTTTATGAAATATGTCGTAGCCAAAGTCAATATATTTATCGAATAAGACATCAAAAACTGTAAGTAACTATCTGGGCAATTATTGTGTTAAATGTGTATTTATGTGAATTTATCTACATATTTGTTTTAAGTACTTCTCAAGTAAATATTTAACAGAATGTTCAAAACCGACTTTCCCACCCTTAAAATACGAAACAAAATGCCTAAAATATTTCGAAGAAGCCACAAAAAGGTGTAAGAACTTATTTTTGTGGTATTCCATCCATCACTTTGATCTAATTGGATTGACATTTAAGTTTATGGTTTGTACTGACTATGTTGAATTATCCATTCTCTTCCGACTCTTTAGACCGGAACTTTACATCCGACGATTGATGAAGTTACTTTTTTCCCTTTAGTGTTGATAAAATGAAAGAAGCATTGCTTTTTATGCGTTAAAAACGTCTTGACGGAAGAGAATTTGGTATAGAAAAAAGCTGTCTGTAATTGTATTATGCAGAGGTGAGGGAATACTCTTATAAATTGATTTTTCATGTTTAATTTTAAAACATTTTATATACATTCAATTTAATTAGGCTGAGTACTGAGTTTCTCAAACATTATTTCACATTGATTCAATTAGATACTTAGAAAATATCTGAATATTTAAAAAAAAACATCTTAAAGAGAACATGATTATATCCCATCAAAGGGTTTGAAGATTCTGTCTTATTCTGAAAGAATCAAATAAAAATTCTTCTTCGTTTTACATATTTGATTCTTTTTTGTATATTTTCTCTTTATAATATGCTTAAAAAAATTGAATCTGACTAAACCGTTCAATTAATCACGAGAGCGTTAAATCGACAAATGAAATTTTCTTCATTTTTTTATAACTTTAATCGTCTTTAATAGAAAATAGCCGCGAATTCCAAGTTTTCTTTCCAAATAAATTCTTCGCACTTTTCAAATTCTTTTATATTGAGAAAACTAAGAAATAAGCAAACATACAAAAGTATTAGAAGATTATTTCTATTGATTGAAATCAATTTCAAAAAATTACTTCTAGGTTTTTTGATTGAACATAAGATTTTAGAAGTCAATTCATTAGAATAAAACTATTTTGAATTGCATCTGAGAAAATTATTATTCAGATATAAATTTCGCTTCAAATATTAGTCAAGGAATGTTCGTGAGAATTTTCATCAATAGATTGAAAATAATTCATTATCAATAGATTTTAAAACAAGCAAAATCTTTAAAGCGGATGTTTCTACTTCATTAACTTAGAAAACAGATAATTTTTAAGAGGAAATACAAAGAAGCGACTTAAATAATTCAATTAAAAAAAGTCAAAGATGATATTTGAAATAACGAAGCTTTCGCTTAATTAATAATTATAAGCGTATATTAAATATTTCCGTTAATTAATTTATAGCTCAAGATTAACAGCGTTTGCAAACTGAGATGATATCGCAATGTGTCACTCTTCATTAAGTATTTTTAAAAAGTTCGTTCACTTCACCAAAAGTGTGAAATAATTCATAACGTTATTATGATTTTTTATTTATTGAGTTAATAAAAAAATCCGTTTTCTAAAAGAATTAAAATATTGAGATGGAAGCGAACAAAAAACTAATCGCTTATTTCCGATGTGTCCGAAGCGCTACAAATTGACACAAAACGTTTTCTTTGAAATAGTTTTTGCTGATTTAACTTCTTTATATTCTTCATCTTTTGTTCCAAGAAAACGAATGCTAAGAACTTAGGAAAGGGAACTTTGTATTTAGCACAATGATTATTATAATAATATGTAAATAATAAGCTTTTTTTTTTCGCAATGTTACAGAGAAATTCAAACTAAAGTTTTTATTATAATTCACAGGAAGAAGTTGAAAGGTTTATGAACTTTTCTTGAAAGGACTATCACTAAGTACAACTTTCAAAGGTAACAAAGAAGAAACCGATTGATGCGCAAAGAAGAAAAACAATTATGTATTACACATTTCCTGAATCGTATTCAATAGATTATATCTTCGTGTTTAAACATTGAATGGAAGCATTTGTAAAAGAATTGTTAAGAAGATGAGAATTCATCCGAAACAAAAGCGCGCGCGAGAAGGGCGAATGAGTTTTTATACAGAATAAAAAAATGAATAGAAATTAAATACCGTTGAAATGTAATTTTATAGAAACTCTCGTGTGCCTCTTTATCATGGTTCTCTTTTTTTTTTAGAAAACTAAAGAAAATAAACTAAGAATCACAATGACTTAGAAAGGGCTCAATTGAGAAATAAAGAAAAATCTCGATTTTGATGAAGCATTATAATTGTACGCAAGTTGCATTCAGAATCATAAACAATTTTTTTCTTTCGAATTCAATTAAGTTGTTTTAAAAGGAAGAAAAGAGTAAAACAAATATAGCGGATGAATGTAACTTACAAAGCCTTTCTTATTTGTGATCTTGTAAACAAGAACAAAAAGCATCCACTGAAGCTGGTCAGTATATAAAATATTTATGTAGAAGGCTATGTAAATTAGAATCGCATATGAAATGCGCGAGAACAGAATTAGATTAAAACATGAAGGCGTTATATTCTTTAAATGGTTTTCTCAGATACATTTATGTGGGTGTCAGTTGTAATATTTATTTTCTCGTGTCATGAAAGTTTTAGAAAAACATCCCACGATTTTTTTTTGAATTACATGAAGGGAAGTGATATTGATGGACATCATAGAATGATCGGAAGAATTTCTATAGGAAATTAACGTTAATGAACCATTTATTCCAACATCTATCGCCACATGTTGCCCTTCTGAGTGTTTTTCATTATTCATTTCATCATTCAATTTTTTTCGTTATTTGGTTAAATTGCTTCTCGTCTCATCAATGGTTCTTTAATTCATTTGACGAACAAATTGAAGCACTGATGAGAGGCGCCCATTAGGTTAAGCAAACCATCATTCTGATTGATGCGAAAAGTAGAATTTTACACTCACTTGATGGATCCATATAAATAATGAGTAAACTAAGCACCGTTGCGAACGTAACGAGAAAGAGAAGAACCGGAAGGAGCTGACAAAATCTTGATTTTAAAGTATTCTTTGTGTCATTATCTTCATGTCTGTTGTTATCATTCTTTTGTTTTCCCACGTCTTTTGGGGGTTCTATTTTTATAACGATTGGAACTGTTGATGTTATTGTTGCTTTGGGATGTTTCATGGGTAATCGCGTTTTTTCAACGTCTTCAACAGCCGCTGGGTTATTTGTATTAACATCTTTCTCCATATTTTTATCTGATTTGTTTACTCTGAAAGAAAAAAAAGAGAGAAAAAAATCATCAATCAATTGGCTGCAATATTGTAACAACAAAATATCTCAAACAATTTATAATTCCGTTTCAAAATAATTTTCCAATAAGTTCTGCTAAGACAGAACAAATAAAAGGAAAAACATCACAATAGGATTCCGAAAGTAAACTGAGAATGGAAAGATTGAATTTCAATGCAAATTTTTTTTTTTTCATTCTTTCTTTCTTTTCACAACTAAGTAGATATTGAAGCTCATGAAACGTAGCAGAAACCCCCTGCCGAACTCATTCAGCAGATTGCTGTTTTTTATTCGATTTTTGTTGTCGTTGCATCGAATATTTAGGTCTTGATTCTGATCCATCATTTTAAAGATGCATCATGTTACATGGAACATTGAATGTTCAAACACAAAGGAAGAAGCTGAAATTAAGAGCAAACACACGGTCGACTGTTTGTATCATGGTCGCAACAGCTGTATCATGTTTTCCGACATCCCAAAAGAAAAAAAATAAAATAACATGAAAATTTGAACACGTTTTTACAATTGTTATCGTTTCACCAAGCATTGGAGAGCTGCTTGTAAATTGCTTGAAATTAAGGTGTTTCAACGCCTTTCATTGGCACATTCGGCAGTCGTATTATGAAAAAAAAAAGATTGTTTACACCAAATCTTCAATTAATTGATTTTCGTTTGGAAATAATTCAATCTATTGAGAAGTTTCCAACCATTACAAAAAAAATATAGAGAAATAAATGTTCCGCGTGAAAATTTCACGCTTGATTTCATGAAATTTCGAATTTCTCCTGATTCGTTTTATATTTTTTCAAATACCAATAAAATATGTAAAAATGTTAGTCTCTAAATAAGTTATTCTTGGTTTAGATATTTTAATAGCCGTTGCCTCACCTAAAATTTTCAATCTTATGTTAAATCTTACATCTTTTTAAATCATGTAAATTTGTAATCTAATATTTTTTTGTCTTCAACAGCTTTTTTTCCAGAAATAAAATTCAAATCATTCTAATAAAAAGAATATTTATTTACATATCTTCGGGAAATTGGATGTTTGTCTTTATGTACAGTGTAAATAGGACATAAGAAAATGGACACCTCTTATAAAGTGTGTACACCTTGTAGAAATTATTCAAATTCGTAAAACTACTTAGTGAAAAAATCATAAATAAATACTTATAAAGGGATAATTATTTTCACATAGATAGCTTGTTTTCAGCAACTTTTGCTCAACTTTTTTATGTTATAATTTCAGTTTCAAAGAGACAATAACCGAAAAGATGTTTAGTTTTGCTCCGGAGATGGAAAAGTGATTATTTTATTAGCATATTTTTATTGAATCTATCTTGAAACAACAACTATGTATATTAATGCTTTGATATGCAGAAACATTTTGTAGATGCAATTATTGCCATTGCAAACATTGATCAAGTAACGCAAGGAATTTTTTTCTACATGTTAATGAAATGATTCTGTTTAGGGCCATCCATATAATGTGTTTACTTTCTTACGTCTAGTGTTTCTCAAAATCCCTATTTTTAGGGAATAGGGAAAAAGAAATCGTCAAATTTCTACTAGAAATCGCTTAATTTTTCCTATAAAGATGGATTGTTTAGTGTTTTCTATGTCAGAACATTACGTTAATGCAGTTTTTTCTTTTAAAAAAAGTCGATATCTAGTAGAAAATCATCGATCCCTGATCCCTGTTTTTCAAAAAACAGGGATTTTGAGAAACACTACTTACGTCCTACACTGTATATTTAGATTAGAATATTTATACAATACTGTTTTAACAACTAATAACAATGGATGAGTTATTTGTTGAACACAACTTGTACAAACATATTTTATGGTTGATACTAAAAGGAAAAAATTAATAGAAGAATTTCAAAATGACGCGATATGCATAGTCCTATTTTCTTGAAAATTCGATTTATGAAAGGAACGAATTTACCCTATTTGGATTGACTCAGTGCTAGGTGACGTTTTAAAAAACAATGTTTTCCATAATTAATGTTGTACATTTCAAATACCACTCTTGCGCTCAAAAAAAGGTTAAACTTCCTGTTAGGTAGGAATTATGGATTTTATTTACATCTGACTGAAATGCATGAGAATTTTATTTTTGTCAGATCTCAACTTCAAGAACCGAAAAGGATTTAAAAAAAATATAAACGATATTATCTCATCTTAAAAATGGATATTATCTTTTACCAAATTGCAGTTAAATGACTTAAAGGAAACGAAGCACTTTCGTTTTCAACGTCGTATTTTTACAAACGTCCTAAAACACATAAAATATGTATGGAAGCACAATAAATTTGGGATACTTTAAGGGACATAGACAGAGAATTAAAATGCGATCCCAACATGCCTTCTCTCATTTGAAGCTATTATATTTACGATTTCTCTTTTGAAAACTATGAACATCCTTCTGTTTGTCATTACACTTTATTTGGTCTGAAATTTATGGTATTAAGAGTCCAACAGTCAAAATCTAACAAGACAGATATATTTTTCATTTTTTCTATGTTTCGAAATTTCATAAAATGAATGAATCCATAGCAATGACATTCTACCTAAAATAATATGACCACAGGTAATTTATCATCATTTTCATTGTTTCGCTTTGATATCAATGTGAAAGTTTGTGTTCTCAACAATTATTCAGGAACAAAGTTTAATGGTTAGTAATCAATATCGAAACCTTTTATTCACATCCTCATTTTGAAAGCTATGAGAAAAAAATTACACTTGCACTAAAGTAGATACTGCAATTTTGGGAATGAACGTCAAGAAAACAGGTTGAATAACGTGCCAGTGTTCTTCGCATTTAATGATTCTTTTTAAATGATAAAATTTACCGAATGAAAGAAAAAATGTCAAAACAAAGAGAATGAAAACCTGCAGAAAACGAATATTTTAATTCTACTGTTTCCGTGTGCATCAGCAGAACATTCCAGAACTAAAAAAGTAAAGAAGACAATGAATTCTTCAATACTGCATCCGTCACAGGTTCTTCCAGATTCCGTCTTCTTTATTGCCTTTTCCCCCTTTTTTTCTTTTTATTCTGTCGTTTTGATTTTGTAATTGAATATCTACTCTCATTTCAGACGAAAAAAATTAATTTGTAAATTTATGGTATGAAAATTTGAAAAACCATTGGATTCGATATTAGGTATTTGATGAAATTTGAGAAAAGTCATCGCGTTTCAGCTACGCTCAATACGATACGAAAAGTTATAAAAAGCTTCAACTGTAAATAAAAGATAACGCAATTATAGAAATCTTAAACAGTTTGACATACAAAATTTTAATTTATTTAGTTATAGACATCTACGAAGAAATTTCAAAATTTATAAATTGTCTCGTTTGAACATTTGAATTGGGCTTACTTTAAATTTATAGCAGTAGATAAGAAGAAAAATAAAAAGATCAAAGAGGCGACCGGATGAGTCATCAACAGATAAATAAAATTCCTTTCCGAAAATTTAAAATTGGATTTAGCTTTGTTCAAATGCACTGGTTTTGATTTTGAGGTTGTTCAAAAAAGACTAAAGTTTTGTTTGGATGAATAACTAAATGAAACATTTTTTCACAATAGATGCAAATTTTTCGTTTATTCCACTCCATTTAAAGAGTGCTTTGAAAAGAATTTAAGAACATACAAAGATTTAAATTAATTTTCAGTCTAATGGTTATGCAAGTCGAGAAATAAATGGACAAGCAGATTATATTTTAAGTTCTTTTCTTGAAACCAAGTTTGTATTTTTACATCGAATATTTAAGCCCCTGGCGATGGTTTAAAATTTGAAAGAAAAATATGGAATGAAAACAAAATTTTGTGAAAAAATACATGAGAAAATATTTTCTCACCGTTTCAATTTCTCAAGTGCTTCGAGTGATGTATAAATATTTGGTTTTATATGCCTGATGACAATTAACAGACAAATATCATCTAAAAAGTATTTTAATTGTATATCTACATATTTGAGAAGTCTGAAACTGTGCACCTATAAAAATACGTCAGAATTGTTACTTACTTATTTACTTAGAAAAAATTGTCTCGTAACATTAAATAAATTTATATACATTAATATTTGAGAATTAATTGTTGAAATATGAAGCAACTGTCAGTCTATATAGGTAATCATGTGACAAATTGATTGTCTTTAAAGTCAAGTTTGAAAATGCGAATTGAATAGCAAGAGAAAGACAAGTTAGTTTGAAGTTTTAAAAAGTTATAATTGAACAGCAAAGTTTACTTCTAGATTTTTAAATTGCATATTTGTAACTTGATTGCAGTTATTTGCTAACAATATGCAAAAACAGAAAGATATGTATTGATACTCAAGGACAAGTGATCATTTACTACTTAGAAGAAACACGTTTAAAGACAATATCTAGAAGATGATGACAATGACATAAAATTGATCATGATTCATGAGCTATTGAAGTTTTTTGTATAACGTTTTATGTAATTCGACCTAACCCGCATTGTCAATACAAAAAAAAACCGACGATGAGTTTCTCTACTTAAAAACTTTACAAATTTAGAGAAATTTAATTAAAGTAGATTTTTAACACATGACTAATACAATAAAAATAAAAGTTAGCAAGTAACAATAGCTCATAATTTTTCTCGCGAACAAGTATGTTCATTTCCTATGATGATAGACATTATTTGATTAAAAAGGCGACATAAATAATTTCCTTTTCTTTCATATTGCTTGTTTTCATGATTCACATAATCATTAAAAATTAAATTACCACCGTTAAGCGTATGGTTCTTAAAAGCTACCTCTTGGGCACAAGTTTCAATGTAAATTGATATCCGTTACTCCGGGCGTTGAAAATGATTATTATAACTTAATAACATGTGCGTAACGGACAAGCTTCGTTTTTAAGCTTGTCACTAAGGAACGTCGTTTTAGAATTTTAAATCGGAAAAGAACGCGTTATTTCTCTACTCTCAAATGTATCACAGCAAATTTCTGCCCTTATTTTCAATGAAATCCCGATTTTTTTCTTTGATTTTGTGTTTTATCCACGAGTTAATAATCTAAAGTAAAAGTTTATTGACTCAAAAATTATTCTTATGCTTTTTTCTTTGATTGTTGGAACAAACTATTTACACCCACAAGAAACCATTTGGGCCACCAGAATCAAGAAAACAAAATGAGAAACAATCGAAAAACGCTCTGATATTTGTTTGGTGATGCGTCTGGATTCAGCTGTGCTAACAAGAAAGTACAGAACCAGCTGACAATGACAAATTTTTGTGTTTTCATTAAATATAATTTGTATTATTTTAAAGATTTAGGATTGTGTAGGTATATAGGTTTGAACAATATCTGTTATCCTTCTATCCATTATAATATCTAATTGAATTCCAGTTTTCTTGTAAACATACAATTTATTTTCTCGCCATTATCGATTTTTTCTTTTATCAAAAATTCATGACGAAAAAAACGAGTTCAAGAGACTACGCGTGACGAGGTAACAATCTTGATGTATGTAGTATTTTTTTCTTGTTTTCAAAAAATATTGAATAATTTTTGTACCGTAAGTAGTAAAAAATTCTGTCTTTAAAATATCTTACATCATTCAATGATTAACACACAAAATGAGTTCAGAAAATTGATTATTTTAGAACTTTGTGATACTTAAAGGGTCATCAAAATAAATTAAGATTCGTTTGATACATATCGACGCTATACAAAACTATGAGAAAGAAAATTAAGGTCCAACAGCGTGATAACCAGTTTTGCGTTGAATGCGTAAGATATCTGTTTGAATCTTGAAGAGATTAAAACAAGAAAAATAACGTAACAGCAAAGATTTGTTTAAAGTTCAACCCAGGCCTTTTTTCATCGCTTAATAATGTGTTTGGAATACTTCTCAGAAACTGGGATGTGAAACATTCTTGCTTAACAGTTTGCTCGCATTTAAAATTCCTTCTTAAACATCCATCCGTCTGATGATGATTACTCAAATAATTATCTTGTTTGGAACTAAATATTGCTTGCAGAAAATCCCAGAACGTTTAGATAAAGTTTCAAGAAAGAATCTGAATGATATACTTAGATGAACAGTTTATTTCAGAAAAGAACTGTTAATTTAATAATCGAAGAAATTACTTACAAATTTCCAGCTTTCATTTTGTTATCCGTTTGATTATTTTTGATCTTTGTTTTATAGTTTTTAAACTTTTTCATTAATTTAACTATTTTTACTTATATTTTCTAGTGAAATTAGAATTTAATATTGTTTATATGAGTTGTTAGTTTAAACTTTACACTCACTGAAAAAGTTATGATAAACGAAACATAAATTTAAAGCTTTTCTACTTTTTTTATGGCTTGGTTATTTAGAAATACTATGAACGATTGAGCAGCTATATGTAGACGCTTTGATGCACGAACGAACTCTGAATAGGATTTTATTTTAACAAAACTTTTTTCTCTTCTCTTTTCAATTCATTTAAACATGTAGTTGAGAATAACATAAAAACTTGTGCTTGTGTACAGTTAAACTATTTATTTTACAAGCGATCGACCGAGTGTAGAATATCGTAGAATGAGAGAAATACAATTGATCTTATTAGATGGCTGTATAATTCGTCTTAGGGGTTTGCTCATATCGGAAGTGATTCTATGTATTTCAGACTGAACAAAAATTTATGCAATTTGTATCCACTCTATTTACAATAAACCTTGCAATTTCTTAAAACTTCTAATAAATTATAAGAAAACTTCTTTGAGAAGGTGAAATTGTAGAGAAAAAGTTATTCAAGAGAAATAGTTTTCATCAATTCGAAGAGTGGTAATGTGATACGATGTATTAAAGTGTGTGAAGAGAAAAATAATTAATTGAATCAGCACAACAGGAAGTAGTTGTCTATAAGAACTCTCTTGGGTGGAAATTAATCGCTTCGAATTTCTGTTGAAATCAACATTTGTATTCGATGTGTGTGATCGATCGAAAACTTACTTTTCAGTTCTAAAGGCACGTAATTAAGCAGTTAACTTTTTCTAACATTATATTTGTTTGGTTTTCAAAACTATTTTAGTGGTTTTTTTTTCATTCTAAATAATTCTAGGTTTAAGAATGAAAAACCAACAAATATTTTTGCTAATGACTTCTAATCGATGTATTTTTCATATCAAGTAATCACCGAGAATCATTCTTTAACATTTCTTGCCAGATCATAATTTTTTACAAACTATCTTGAAAAAAAGACAATTCAGAGAGAATTTAGTTTTAAAACGAGAAACGAAGAAAGTCCATCTTATAATAATTAATGCTTTCTACTTCTCGACCTTTTTTGTGAACATCTTCTAGATATATGGTACCTCTAAAAACATCTGTTATTATCCTTCAAATACAGAGTTTTCGACGAATGAAGAGATTTATAATTAGGTATATGTGAGTAAGATAATAAATCTTAATCGCTTTATATCCTATCCGTATAGATCATTTTATTTAATATCTAATATTGGGGTTTTTTTTACTTACCTTTAAAAACTATATAGGTATAAATATTTCATTTGTCATATTTGTTATGCAACTTATTCTTATTTCTTTTAATGACATAGTTTTGCGTTATATGAAATTAAAGGATAAACATAATGTTTCTTCAATCATATATTCTGGATAAAATATAATTTATTTATATTCCTATTGCTAATGCTTAAGGTTCACACATTTTAATTCCACCATGTGCATCAACCACATATCAATTATTTTCTTTAAATACAGTAAATTTAACTAAAGTTTTAAAGCAATAAAAAAGATTTTTTATTATGTTTTCACAAATGTAATCATGAATTTTTTTTAAACAAGTAGAGAATAATTGCAAGTGTCATGCGTTTCCAAAAGTAGAAAATATTCGATCAGTTTCAAATTTTTAGAGTTTGATCGTTTTATTTTACAACTCTTGCAATTTGAAATTATAGAAAAAAAAGTATGAAAATACATCTACAATATCGGGAGTTCATTTTTATCTTTAATCAAATGGGAAAACATAACTGCTTCATTTCTACCTGCACAAGCAGTAAAATAATATGACATTCTATAATTACAAAAAATGCGTATAAGACACGTTTTAGGTTTTTTCGAATGGTGGTGCTAATATGAAACTTTTAACTTAATGTCCGTTCTTGGCATTATTCCATTATGATATTTCTTTTTAACTATTTTTCTTTCCTTCCTTCCGATCAAGAGACCCGATTCTTTTTAGCATGTACAGGGAGTTTTTGTTAGATTTACCTTATGTTTTATTTTCTTTTCCTATTCCTATTCCTGCTCATAAAAGATTTGAAGAAAAATGGATGTCCAACAGGTACACAATATATAAAGAACTATGTTTTCAAATGTTTTTCTTCAATTTATAGGAGAAGAAAGAAGTAATAAATTAGGATTTAATGTTATTGTGCAATACCTTTAGACTCAGAGGAAGTAAAATTAAAATCATTTGTCGCCCTGTTTCAATATCACACTGGTTTTTGCTAGATTTAATAAAGCGCCACATATAAGTTCATGTTGAAACAGAAATTAACACAAAACTTACTGTAATCTTTCCTTCTCCAGAAACATTACCATCGAAAAATAAAAGTGAGATTACAGATTTTATTTCTCAATAGACAGAATTTTAAATGCAATTTCAAATTTTAATTTCTTTAAAATATTTATAATTTCTGTATAATAAAACAGTCTCGAATGTTCAAAGATTTAAGAGATATGAAATTTAATAGGTATCATATCTAATATCTATTAGATACGTTAACGTATATTTATTAAGATTAACTAACGGTTCAAAATTATTTAAATTATTCTAATTATAACAAAAAACAAAATTTCGTTCACTTTTCAAAGATTGATGTTGTGATCTACGATGTCGTCGAGTGAAGATAATTTAAGTAATTCAGAAAATGAAAACGATGAAGTTGAAGACGTAGAAACTGATGTCAAAGAGAAGGAGAAACATGAATTGAAGGGTATATTGGATGATGTAGAAGAAACAGCTGTGACCTGGAAAGATTTGGTAAATATTATTTATGCACGTGGTGGTTAAATTGTTTACATTTTTTATTTTTTTATAAAGGGACTTATTGATGTCTTATGTGAAGCATGTGAAGATTTGAAATGGAAAGCACCGTCAAAAATTCAACGTGAATCCATTCCTTTTGCTTTGAAAGGAAATGATATCATTGGTTTGGCGGAGACTGGTTCTGGTAAAACTGGAGCATTTGCACTTCCTATCATACAAACTTTACTTGATAATCCACAGAGATTTTATGCTCTCATATTGACTCCTACCAGAGAGTTAGCATTTCAGATTTCTGAACAATTTGAAGCACTTGGATCATCTGTGGGAATAAAATGTGCTGTAGTAGTTGGAGGAATGGATATGGTATCTCAAGCATTACAACTTGCAAAAAAGCCTCATATAATAATCGCTACTCCTGGAAGATTAGTAGATCATCTTACGCACACAAAAGGGTTTAATCTGAAATCAGTAAAGTATCTTGTGATGGATGAAGCTGATCGGATTCTTAACATGGATTTCGAAGTTGAATTGGATAAGATTCTTAAAGTAATTCCGAGAGAACGACGAACCTTTTTGTTCAGTGCCACAATGACAAAAAAAGTTAAAAAACTGGAAAGAGCTTCATTGAAGAATCCTGTAAAAGTCGAAGTCTCAAACAAATATCAAACTGTCGACAAGCTTCAACAATATTACGTTTTTATTCCAACAAAATACAAAGATCTTTATCTGGTCCATATTCTAAATGAACTCGCTGGCAACAGTTTTATTATATTCTGCTCTACGTGTCATTCAACAGTTCGTGTTGCATTAATGCTTCGAGCTTTAGGACTTGCAGCAGTTCCATTGCACGGCCAAATGTCACAAAACAAACGATTAGCAGCTTTAAACAAATTTAAAGCGAAAGCAAGATCATTCCTCATATCAACTGATGTTGCATCAAGGTAAGCTTTAATTAATAACAAAGTTTAACATATATTCACTAATATGATGTTAACTTCTTTCGAAACTGAAACTTTATGAGAAAATAAAGTTTTCAATGTAGAATAATTATTAGTTTCGTCACTACCACTGATATTAAACACCTAAAATTGATAACGCTTTTGAAAATGTTTCATTTCTTTAATAATAATAATAATAAGAATAAAAATCTTTATTTTAGAGGTTTGGACATTCCCCATGTAGATGTTGTTCTCAACTATGATATTCCTACACACAGCAAAGATTACATTCATAGAGTAGGTAGAACAGCAAGAGCAGGAAGATCTGGTAAAGCAATAACATTGGTGACACAGTATGGTGAGCTTACTTAAAACTAATAATGACAATTTCAAAACCATTATTACATTATTCCAGATGTTGAACTATATCAGAGGATAGAACATTTACTAGGAAAACAGCTTCCATTATTTAAAACAGAAGAAGACGAAGTAATGGCTTTGCAGGAACGTGTTGGGGAAGCACAGAGAACAGCTCGATTAGAATTGAAAGATATTGAAGACAAGCGGGGTTCGAAAACCAGAATAAGAAATATGGACGATGATGATGATACTGAACAATTCAGCGGAGCAAGAAAAAGAATTAATGGAAGTAAAAATGGCGGTGGTGGAAAGAGACAAAAGTTTAAATCTTAATTTTAAATATTTCTATATTTATCGTCATTAAAAAATTTTCTTCAAAACATTTCAAGCGCATTCTTAATTTATTCAGTTGTCTATACTTCTTCGTCTTCAAGATATTCCATCACTTCATAATCTCCATCATTTTCTCCAAAATAAAATTTTGGTAATGGCTCGATTTGTTTATCGAAGAGATCATGAACTGAAGGCGGGGAAAGGGAGAAATTATCTTCATACTCAATTTCAGGAGGTGGTCTTATATCAATGAAGCTAGGTTGACTTAGTTCTAATGGTTCTGTAAGTTTATTAACTGTAATGTAATGGAAAAGCGATTTATCCTTAAATCGATCAAGTTTAAGTAATGAAGAAGCAAGTTTTTCTTTTTCAACAATTTCGAGATCTAAAAATGTTCTAGTTTTTAGTCTTCGTCTGAAGAGTGGCAAAGTTTTTATCCTTCTGCGACAATGGCTTCTCCTTTTTATTATAGTCCTTGTTATCTCCTGACCATCACTCTTTTCCGAATCCACATCCATAACATGCTCTAAAATGTCAGAATCATGCTTATCCTTTTCATTTCCTTCTGTATTTAAAAGTTTAATTTGAATTGGTTTCAAAACGTCTCCCAAAATATGCACATCTCTAGGAATGTGATTACTCAAATGGATAGAATGAACATCTTTTTGCTCATTCCCAAGAATAAAATTGAGGACTTTAGAATTTTGTACAACGAAAACAGTTTGTGCTCCACCATATCCCGCTATAAAATCATCTTTTGTTAAGTAACAGAAAGATTTTGATGATTTTGATTGAAGGCTAGCAAGATTCATTTTCATAACTTTAATGTCACTGAAATTTAGAAAAAAAAACGCGGGAAATAAGAATTTTTTTTATCAAGATCAATATAAATATCATCTCACTTGTCTAGCTTCTTTTCGGTCTCGCTGAGTTTCTCTTTATCTTCCTTAAGATCCAATAGAAATTGTTCTTCAGAGTCATCAATGTGTGAGGTTCTACCACACCAAGAATACATATTTTTGCCAGTTTTTTTAATAAGATTACATCCCTCTAAAAATAAAATATAATCATATTTTTTATCAAAAATATTTAATATTTTCAGATTTTCATACCCATTACATTAGTAATATCGTATATCCTTCTCTTCTTGCTAACATCAAGAGCCATTGTGGCCTAATAAATAAGAATATAGTCAAACTTCAACCTTTTTTTGTTTTTGTTTACTCACGATATTCAAATCTAAAGTTTTCTCAAATTGGAGCATTTCTAAGAACTTTTTCGTTAACGTACTAAGCGACTTTTCACTCCTAGAAACTTTTTCAACTGGTTGACTCATGATTGCAGCTTATTCTGGGCTGAATACTTCTAAAAATATAAATTTATTTAAAATTTCCGCCTTAGTAAAATTTGCGGCAATGATGTGTATTCGAATTTGGAGAAGGGTTCAAATGTCTACGGAACCAATCCACGGAAAAACTTTGAACCGTTGAAGCAAGGGGCTTGTTTCATTTTCAAAAACGTTTTGAATTCTTAGAAAATGGAACGAGTTATCGTCATTTCTGTGCAATTTAGTTTTAATTTTTAGTGCGCTTGTTAGTCTATGAACTTTGAAATATTGTGATATATTTTACAAATTTACTTGGTATTAAAAACGCGTAAAATAATGTCAACTAAAAAAAGCAAAATGTGCTAAAATTAAAGAAAAAGTGTTATTTAAGAAAATATACATAAAGCAGAAGAAAGGGAAAATATTAAGGAAAAATAGAACGCAAGAATGACACAAACAATGTCGCTTAAAGTAGAATCGAAAAAGAACTGTGAATCAATTCACAGCGGTCAATTTATGGTATCTCATTTTGAGCAAGAGTTAGACGAGTATCAAGATTATCCCGATAACGATGATGAGTGCGAAGAAATTACAGCAGATACATCTGGATCATCTGGTCCTGTTGCGAGCACATCATCAGGTGTTGTTTCTATGCAATTGGAAAGATACAAATTTCTTGAACCAGAAAGGCGGATATCAGAAGTGTATGAAATTGATTCAGATTTGAGCCAGGTCTTCAACACTCTGAATGTTACTTACAAGTGAGTATTATTCTTTTTTCAACAGTAGATATTTATGAAACAGTTCAGTGACAGATTGAAAAAATAAAATGAAGAGGAAATGAGGAACTCCAAAGTTCTCTAGTAATTTGTAATCAAAACCAGACACAGCTTTTCAAATCAAAGAAGAAAATAATTATCACCAAGTAGTCTCAATCGGGTAAATTTATCATCTCATCGTTGTTCCAATGTATACGATTTAATTGAACATTAATTTGATTAAAAAATAATACAATGTACAATCATGGCAGAATCCTACGGGTTTTATGATTGATTAAATTCAAACGCATTGATCTCCTTGCTGAAAAACGAACTCGTTCTTAACTTAAAACTTCATGACGTCAGATGAAACGCACATGTTCTTCATCGTTTAAACATCACTTTTCAAGGATTTTCATGGCCTATTATCATCAAGACAATTTTATTCAAGTGTATGCTCAAAACCCAATTTAAACCTGTCGTTTACAGTACAATCAATTGATTTTTTAAAAGATTAATGACTGGTTTAATAAAATACCAATTTGAGTTGACAATCATTTAAAAATGCGGGTTATCACGAGTTGTAAAGCTCTTATTATTGTAGAATTCTCTACATTGTCGCTTATCTAATGTATCATCGAATAGGGTGAAAACAATTTTTGAAAAAGAACACTCTCGTATCTGTTTTAATGGCCATAATTAATATGACACGAGTAGGAAAAAAGAAACCTTCAAAACAAAATAATTATTTAGAAATGATTGCAACTTCAAAGACTTCTGAATAATAAAATTTTTGCAATACTAAGTGTTGGATTAAAATATTTCTAAGAAATAGAAAACACTAAGATCAACAATCGCGAATGTTTAAAAAGGTATTATCTTTCTAAATTATGTTGATACATTTTCATTCCCATATCTACCTTGTTAGTACCACCTAGTAGCAGATAAAATAATCATTTTTTCTCCTGAAATTTCTTAAAATTAGAATCGACGTCACATATCCGAGAGAAAAACAAGATTGTTATGTAGCTTGTGCTTTTTACACAACAAACCGTTATTTACAGAAGAAAACAATAATATCATTCGCGCACACAATCCACTTCCACTTCAATCAGCTGTGTTGCTATTTAGTCTAAAAATACATTCACATTATCTATGTATATGTGTACAAAGTAGAGGCTGGGTTGCAATATACCTAAATAGTTAGCGTATAAACAGTTGTAGTTGATCGTATTTGCCTCTTGACGACAGAGAGCGGGATTTAGTAAGAAACTGAAATTGTTTTCCATCCGCGGTGAAGGTAAACAAACTGATTAAGTCTTTCGCTCGCTATTTATTCGAAAAATGTTCTCATAAAATCCTTCTATAAATAAATTTTCGTACAGAAAAACTTTCTTCTTCTCTCAACTTATAGCGTACACATCTAGGTAATTCACATTTATTCTCGAATGCATTCTCCAACCTTGGGAAAATATTTAATTAAAAAGTCGCAATTAAAATGTTACATGAAAGTTTTTGTTAACGAAAATTTTATGATTCTTTCGATCGAAAATCTAAAACATTTCAATATATGTACGGAAAGAATCCAAGGGGAAAAATTTATTCACTTATTATTTTTAATATTTTTTTAAAACTTTTGTGCATTTGAATAACGCTTTTCTTTTGCTTTCATCTCTAATCCATGTTGTCGATCAAGTTCTAACTTATTCAATCGGGCTTCACGTTCGACTTGTCGTTTCTTTGACATCCTTTCATGAATGCGCTTCATTTCTAAAATGTCCTTCATTTCTGTTTTTTCATCATCCTATAATTTTTAAAACAATTTCTATCTGGTTTTTGTTTATATTATTTTTGATCTCTTACCGTCATGTTCAATCTCAATATAAGTGCAGCTCTACCGTCAGCCATTTTTTGTGTGTAATCATTGAACTTCTTTAAACGATCGTGAGGTGGAACTCCTCTTTCAACAACAAGAACTATTCTAGCCCATTGACGTTGCCATTCATTCTTAGTCTCAGCAATTTTCGTATACGTATTACCCATCATGGCAATCAACATGTTGATAAGTAAAACGGCAACAATCGCCATGTAAAGAACAAAAAGAATCTTATGAGAGTTCGATAAATACGTTTTGATGAATGTTTTATTTTTAAATCACCTTTGCATGTGTCTCATGTTCGGTAAATTCCATTCCACCATAATAGTCTCCAAAATTACCCAAAGACATCAAAAACATTGAAATAAAGCTTTCCATTGGGGAAGATATGGGATTGAGTTCTGGGTCTGGATCTTCTTCTTCTGAGTTATCAAATGTAAGGAAAATGATGTAATAAGCTTGAGAAAAGCCCATCACAAATACCATGTAAATGCAAACAAATCTTAAAAGATCTCCAACCACCATTCTGTATATCATGACAACGAAGGGCCCAACTGTCTTGAATCCTCTAAAAAAATTAAAAATTATTCAAACTAAAATTCCTTAACATCATGCATTGTATTGAAATGAAAATTTTATAACAAACCGACAAAAGAAGAGAAAGTATGGCGAAGTTGTCAACATAATGGCAACTGCAACATGATCCTCGAGCTTGGGAAGGCAGAAAAATTTTAAAAATGGCACAGTCAGCATCAGCCAACAAGAAAATAAAAACATTACACGGGATGGTGCAGTGCTCTGAAAGAAATTCAATTATAATTTTATATCTAATATCGAAATGCGTTTTGAGATTTTCATTTACCAAATTTTCAAAAAACATTTTCGCACCAAGGAAGCGAGCTTCACGCAAGGCTGTAAGAATGTAGTATAAAGCACCAATTGTTAATAAACCTTCAGCACCAAGTTTTATCTAAGAAAAGAAAAATTGTTTCAAATCTGAAATTTATGCCAATGAAAATTTTAGTTTTACCCGATTTTCCCATGTGCTAATATCCATTAATGGACATTCAGAGAACGATGTCCAATCATTTGAATCATCAATTGGCAGCGTAGAATTGTCATAAAGCTCCGATGTGTTTGTTATGCTTATTTCCGTTTGCATGATCACTTCTTGATAAGCAGAATAATTGCAAAGAAATTCCGTTAAATTGTGAAAATATAAAGATTTAGGAGGTGAATTTGAGGTGTCATTCATGCTTATTTCACGTGTTATGTTTCTACTTTTGTCATTGTCTTCATCATAACCTTCTCCTATTGCTTTTGGTCGTAATCCAAATGCAAACAAGGAAATGAAAAAATAAATTGCAAACAAATAAAATTGACGATAGAATTTCGCTTTAACGAAAGTTTCCCATTTCACTTTGAGGAGATCAATTAACACGCCTTCTAGAAGGTCTAAATGTTCGTCTTTATCCTAAAATGCTTAATAAATAAAACAAGTTGATTGACAAAGTTAAAGTCTCACCCCGAACACGACTAAGTTTAAAGTTGAATCCTTGCTAATATTGCCAGTTTTAGTATCAATCGTGTCAAGTTGTTCAAGGGGATAAGCAGCACATGTTATTGATCCCAATTGCCAATAGATTTCACGCTCAATGTTGATGATGTGAAAAAACATTTCGACACGAGCAAGTTTTGCTGCTAAAGTCAAAGGTGTAAGGTTCAAAGCATTCTTGATTCTGAGACTAGCGCCAGTTTCGTATGCCATGTCAAAGGTTGTCAATTTTTCATGTATGACAAGCATGTGAAGAACGGTATTTCCATTAATATCTTGGTAATCTGGATCTGCGTGTTTCGCTAATACCAAACGATAACATTCTTCTTGACCAAGGCATGCAGCAAAACTTAAAGGATATTCTCCCCAATAAACGTAACCCTCATAGTTGGTAATCGGATTGACACAAACTGGTTCTTGTTCAATGATATCATAGCGTGTTCCTTTTTGATCCTCTGGTGACATGAATGTACCACAACATCTCTCATGTATATTTGATCCACTGTCAAGAAGAAATTTCACCATCGCAGGATCTTCATTAACAATAGCAATGTGCAAAACATTTTCACCGTAATATTCATCACCCATGTAGATGTCATTTATTAATTTTGGATAAAATCGAAGTAACCTTTTCGCTAAGTCAGCATGAAGTGATGTCGCATTTAGTAAACATAAATGAAGAATAGTTTCACCAACAGCTCCACGCTCCTTAATTTATTTTAAGAAAAAGTAGGAAAAAAAATTGTTTTTAAAAAATTATATTTTTACAACTTTTTCATTTTCCGAGCCTTTAAATTCTTTTGATTAACACCGATTCTAGTTTCAACAGAGTTTATTCTAAATCGATAAGATTACCTTGATATCCCAAACAACTTCCCTGTAAGCAGACGGATTTATCAGATAATCAGCTTCACTGACCTAGGAATAAGTAACAAAGAATATTAAAATTAAATTATTTTTGCTTTTTCTTTTCTCACGTCTGGACAATCTATTTCGATATCAAAATCCTCTTCGGGATTTTCCAAAATTCGAATTTCTGGTAATTGCTTATGTTTGGGACGATCACAATTTCTCAACTTAACTAAATTGGCTATAGGAATGTATCTCCCTCGACCTTTATTGTAAAGAAAGGGTTCAACCTAAAATATGAAGGGAAAGGGTAAACTTCGTAACACGTTTCGGATGTATACTTGCCTTAGTTTTAATTGCGTGATCTATTTCTGCAAATTGCTTATTGTTTATTGCCCTTTTCATCATGTCTACAAGCAGACCACCTCCTTTTAAGTTCACAAGCTTATAGAGCTTTTGAGTGGAAACTCCAGCTTGCTTCTTCACACCAGAAGTTACATTACTCTCTGCTTGTCCCATTATTTAATTTACTACAAATTTTTCCTGGATTTACTTTTTACTGTTTCTTTCTTGACCTCATTGTCACTGATAACACCATCTTGTCGGTTAAAAGCTAAATTAAGAACTTCTACTAATTGGTGTATTAATTTCGCAAGAAAATTTCCAGCTTTGCTTCTTTTATTCCATTCGATGGTTACGACTTGAAATAGTTCTCCTTTTATTTTTCTTATCGATCAAACATTTACCTAATTTTTCTCAGGCCTTTTTTCCTTTTATTTCCTCTCCTTCAGCAATGAGAAAAACAGCGAGTAAAAACAATTTTTTTTAAACAAACAGTTGTCTCGAAATTTATCAATGAAAATAAGTAAACAGCTATTAATATGACGAAGTCTTGCATTATCAAAAAAAGGTTTTTTTAATGTCATTATTCTACTTAAAAGGTGATTCTCTATAATTTGATAGGAAAATCATGCTGAATTTATTTAGATTATAACTTTTTTCTTTGATATGACTTAAATAAATATTTTAAAATAATTCATTGTCTCATGATAATAAAACTCATAAGTCATATTATTTCGTTTATTTCACAGACAAAAATTGACGTCACCAAAATGGAATCCATTTAAAGGCATTCGATTAAGATGGAAAGAAAAAATTCGACTGAACAACGTCATATGGCGTTGCTGGCATATGCAGTGTAAGTAACATTCTGAACTTATTAGATTTTAACTTGTGAAAAAGATTAAATGCATTTGTGAAATATTAGTAAAAAAAAGTGTATGTCATTAAAACGTCCGTTGGGTACAAGCGAAATATTCTTATCAAACTGATAAAGCTATCAAAAATGATAAACTTAACCATAAGTACATACATTAAAAACATTCTAGACTAGGCAAACATTAATATAAAGTTCTCTTATTAGAATATTAATATCAAACTAGTTATAGTTCGTGAGAATTTATTATTTTTGGAAGAATTTGATTTGTTGCTAAGCTTTCTGAACATTGAAAACATTAAATACTTATGTTCAAGCCTTAGGTGTTTTGCTTGAACAATTTCCTTTAGTAACAGACAAGCCTACACAATTCGTTGATAATATTTTGATTATAATAAATACATTCATACATATTATTCGATCAAATCCCTGACATCATAAACCAAGTACAATGTCTAGAAATCTTATCTACAGCCGTCTGGAGATTTTGTTTAAATGTATGAGTTTCAGACGGTTGATAAGCATGTAACAACAATGAAAATCAAAATCAAATAAAAGTCTGCTTTAGCTGGGCACGTCTATCAAACGGAGGTTGATAATGAAACCTGAGTGGTGAAGCCCATAACAGTTAAAGATTTTCATTTTATTCCTTTGATTTTTTTCGGGAAAGAATTCAGTTTCTGTGTATTTCTTAGTGATTTTGAAAAAGTGACCAAATAATAAAATTATTTTTGTCTACAAACGCGTCGGCGGATATCTAACAAGAAAGTGATTTTCTCTCTTTCTTTTTATTTTTAATTTCATTCATCGTTAACAATAAAATTCGTTTCGCATGAAAATTTTTAAGTTGAAAGTAAAGAGTGCTTGTGGCAGGTGGAATTCAAATACTTAACCCCGGGGAGAGAACTGAAGCGGGGGTGGAAAAACATTTTTAAAATTCGTAGCGAAATAAAAAATATTGTGAACTGTTACTTATAAAAGGAAATTATAACTTTAGATTATTTAATGCGTTTATAATCAAAAAGGTTTTGAAAGTTTAAGACAAATCAGAATTTCAATTAAAAAGAACAAAAATAAAATTAAAAGTTATAGCAATAAAAATTATTACCGGATGGAAACCATGCCAAAGAATATGATTTCAAATTGTGTTTTGAGGAGAACAAGATACAAGAAAACTCAAAAACGGCGTTTTCGGGTATCTATTGTTAATGAAAATAAAATGTTTATTAAATATATTTTACTTAATTTCTTAACCTTATACAGTTATCATGAAAAAGCGCCCACTTGTGTGTCAATTTGCATCACCATTAGACGTAGATATTCATAACACACCTCAGGTATATTGTCCATTTTATTAAAGTACCAATGTGAGTATTTATTTTTTTCACTTTATATTTTCTAGGCCATAATTTTAGAAGGAAAGTACTGGAAGCGTAAATGGAAAGTTATTACAGCAGAGTACAAGAAATGGCGCCGGTTTAATGTTAATAAAGCTCTCGGTACCTCTAGCAATTTAGATACGGTGAGTAAACGTGTAAAATACTTAAACTGCCTTCGTTAATATTGTCACGTGCCTTGAAAATGATATCAAGAAAACTAAATTTTAAAATTTTTAGAAACTCATTGAATAGCTCATAAATAAAAAAAGGAATTAACACATTGTAGATAGATAAGCTTTTTTAGGCATTCTGATAAGTACAGTGAACTCTATTTTATTCAGACACAAATTTTTATATATCATTTTTTCTTCTATAATTTATTAGGAAATCATAAAATTATAATAAAAAAAGTGATTTCCGTCTAGTCCAACGACATGATTTTGGAAAATCATTTAAATTCAATTTTTTGTCTCATAAAACTCTCGAAATTGGATTAATACGACAAGAAACGTGATAATTATAGAGATAAGCTTGCAAGTTAAAAAATCAAATTAATCTTAATAACCAAATATTTCCTTACTTTGTAGCACATTGAACTGTTAATAACAATGAAATTATACCAGATGCATATTTCTTTAGCCTTAAATATAATAAGAAACTTACAATTAAATCATTCACTTTCATTAAATAATGCTACATGAGATTATTATTTTGAAACCTTTTGAGTAGCATTTCCACATTTGAAACCCAATATAGTGATCATTATAAACAATGGAAAGAAACTCAAGATATTTTCAACATCGTTTAATAAAGCTAAGTTTGTAAATGGGGTTGACGTACTGTAAATAAATGAAAAAGCGAAAAACCATTCAAATGTCACAATGCCAAATGTACTTATAAATGGCAATTTCCCAAGACAACAACTTAAATTCATTAAAGCTTACATACAATGTTAAACATAAGTCAACAAGTTAACGATCTTAAGTTGCAAAACATTTTTAATCCTTTATGGAGAAAATGGAATGAACATGAAGTGAACTTTTCAGCTTTCTAATTTAATTCTTTCAAAAGATTTTCATTTCTCTTCACTAAATTATCACTCAATAATCAATTAAAATGTATAATGAACATTCACAATGAGCTAAATACAATGTACCTAGTTCGTATTTTTTATCATAACAATTGCAAATTTATCTTCTGACACTTGCTCAAAAAACACAATAATTCCCGAGTGCGGAATAAGATTAAATATAACAACATTGCCACAATCCTTTCTTTAAATTTTAATAAAAGTAATCCTTTTGAAAATTCCTGCTTTCATTTCTTGTTCCAATTCAGAGATTAATCTCAAATTTTTTTGTTTTAATTTATAAATGACGTTGTTAAATATTCTTATCAACTGCTTTAATGTGCATTAAATGGATAAAAAAGGAATAATTATGCTCTTTATAAAACAATAAGTTAACATCTAACTGCTTGCACTCACTCTTCCAATTAACGTTAGATATATTTTTTAAATAATAAAATTGAAAAATTTCAACATGAGCTGTCAAATGATCCATGTTGATGGAAGTTCCATCAAAATTGGTTTCAACAACTTGAACCTAAATTAAAAGATTTTATTGGTTATCCAAGTAAAATATTCTCTCTTTCGCTATTCTTTAAATTTCACTAATCTCGAGTATGGGACGAGTAAATCCCTCTCCGTGAACTTCTGTAAAAAGGCTTGTCTGTTGAAGTACTCGCGTTGAATTTTACTAACAGTCTTACAAATTGTTAAAAATATAAAGAAAAAGAAATTCAATAAAATTCACACATTTT
>CVRI01000036.1:415347-452328 GCA_900005825.1 Clunio marinus | reverse complement strand
GGAAGTTCAATCAAAATTGGTTTCAACAACTTGAACCTAAATTAAAAGATTTTATTGATTATCCAAGTAAAATATTCTCTCTTTCGCTATTCTTTATTATTTTTTTTTCATATAGAAAAGTGAGTTGGACACTTTAGAATGGTCAAATAACGATAACTTGTTAATGTTATCGGATAATATGTCCAGCGATACGCTCTTCTCAACTATTTCACAGTTTCCGTTTCCTGATTCGAGAGAAATAGGTAAAATAATTTACTTAAATCTATTAGAATATAAAATATTTAACCGTTTGTTTCATAAATGATTGCAGCACGTGCAGGACGAGCTGATTTCATTCAACCTTCCCTCGGTCCACTTCAACCGAATTTCGAAGATTTTATGGACTTTGATTTAGGTGACAAGAATTTTAATTTGTTTTTAATACAAGTTTCAGGAAACTTATTTATTGTGCTTACTGTTTCAGATATTTTTAATTCTTTAACCAACAATCGTTTAGCGCCGGTTCCCGAAGAACAGACTGAAGAGCTTTTGAAAGCTATTGAATTTCCGATGATTGGTAAAAAATCTTATTTTTTAATGATACTGATAATGGATGATGTTGTATAAACCTGGAATATTTATTAATTATTTAAGGATCCATGGATACATCCAATATGCAGGATATAATGACGACAAATTCATCAAATGTGCAACAATCTGTCATTCAAGGCACATCAGCTTTGAATTTAAATCAACATCAAAACTCAGCAAACGCAAATCCACTTCTCTTTACAGCCACTATTTACTCGCAAGATATGTCTCAAAGTAATCAACAACAGCAGCAGGAAATAATACAAATGCAACAAAATCGCCAGCAAATCAACGAATCATCGTCGCAAAGAATGATAACAAATTTAGTTCCCTTCATTTCTGGGGACATTACAATGAATGTACAAGCGCAACAATCAACGTCTGAACAAATGATAACACAATCAGTAGATGTTGATGAAAAAGAAGCTTTTAAAGGAAAATATCCTCGAGGATATTTGAGAAATCAGTTACCGTAAGATATTATTTTTTATTTTTTTTTTACAATCTAACTTAACTAATAAATGAAATAGAAAACGTGAACCACATAACTATGATAAATGTCAACCAACGCCACATCAAACAACAATTTATAATCAAATGCTTGCACAACAAGAAAATGCACAGATTTACAATAATAATGTTTATGGAGAGAATCTTAACGACTTTTCTAACATGAGTCACATATCAACAATACAAACAACAACGACAGCAAATAATTTTAATCCATCACCTGCTTCAATGATGACAACACAAAATGTTCTTAATTTGTCAAATAATCAAATGACGAATTTTAACAATAAAGTGATGATGCAACAAACAAACCAAATATCAATGGAACAGCAGCAGCAACAACAACCGCTAACAAATCATA
The DNA here is from genome assembly GCA_900005825.1 of Clunio marinus. NCBI lineage: Eukaryota > Metazoa > Arthropoda > Insecta > Diptera > Chironomidae > Clunio > Clunio marinus. Next base: position 450,887 of record CVRI01000036.1, on the reverse strand, counting down.
ACACACATGATTCATACAAATCACCACAAAGTCCGAGTTATCGTTATCATCATGGAACGCAACCATATAAGATTCCATCTCAAACTCCAGGATTTAACGCGACAAGTCGAATAATGATGCGTCAACAATCGCCGCCTCATATTGGTGGATCTGCTAGTGGTATAGGAAAATCGATGAGTTTCCAACAACAGAATGCAACAGCAGCTGCTATCAAGGAAATGTATCGTTCAAATAGTTTACCGATAAATGCCAATATTCAAATTTGCCCGAATGAAGTTGCAGTTGGTGATAATTTTGCTGTTCCAAAATATCTTCAAGCTTCGAAAAAAGAAAGAAGAAATAGCGCAGTGAATTTGAGGAATACTCCGCTGGTGATGCCAACACTTCAATCAGCTACAAGTGAACCAGCTTTGAATGTTAATAACAGTGCTTTAGCTCAACTTCTTACAAATTCGCCATCATTGTTAAAAAATACAAAAGCTCACAGCATATCATCGAGTGCCATGTCTGGGTCAGTACCTCACCAGCCAGTAAGAGCTAATAGCTTTACATCATCTTCTTTAGTACAAAACTCTATTCTTTTGGCTACAAATGCCATCAGTGGACAGCAGCAAAAAACTCAAACGAGTAGTTCTACACAAATGCCAAGCGGTTCTGGCATTTATACACCGACTTTATCACCAGATTCAGCATTTCAAGATACACACGATTCATCTCATTCACCGGAGCGATGCTTAAGTTTAAATAAATTTCATCCGCGAGATAATCAGCGACGTGCTGGCCATATTCATGCTGAGCAGAAACGGCGTTATAATATTAAAAATGGATTTGATATGCTTCATAGCTTAATCCCTCAATTGCAACAGAATCCTAATGCTAAGGTAAATATTCAATTAAAATGAAAATAATTCAATTAGTTAATCGTTTCTTTTTGTTCTTAGTTAAGTAAAGCTTCAATGCTTCAAAAAGGAGCTGAATATATCAAGCAACTTCGAATGGAACGTGCATCAATGGGCGAACAAATGGAAGGATTGCGAAAGGAAATTGATCAGTTAACGAATTCATTAAAGTGAGTTAAAAAGTTACATAAATTTATAAACATTGTAAATAATTATACTACAAAACTTTAGTCATTTACAAAACTCACTTCCGGCGAACGGGGCACCAGTGTCACGACAGCGTACTGGGAGAGTTCGGGAACTTTATCAAGATTACATTATTTTGAAAACCATGGGAAACTGGAAGTTTTGGATTGTGAGTGTTTCTTAGCAATAAAAGAAATTTTCATGTTTAAAATTTAACATTAATCTTTTTAGTTTGGCCAGATTTTTGAGCCACTTTTAAATTCATACAACTCAACTGTGTCAACTGTTAGCATGGATGAACTAAGACGTACTACAATGTTATGGATTGACAATAATTGTTCGTTAATGGAAGTTCGACCAGGTTAATTTTCACGATTTCACTACGTTTTTCTTTTATAATAAAAATTTTCAATTTAATAATTTCTAGCTGTGTCTAATAAATTGAGGGAAATTTCGACTACCACAGATATTTTATCTGACAACCCAACATCGTTGCAAGATGAAGTTATCAAAGCTGTTAAAAATGCCAGGCCACGACTTCATGAAAATCCAAGATAAGGATTAAACTCATTTTTTATTTAAATTGTTACAATCATTATTAAATTTTCTTTTTTTAATTAATCTTTGAATTTTATCTTCTAAATATGTATGTTATTGTTAAATATTGCACATGTCTAACTTAATTCAAGATAAAGGATAATTTTAGATTTTTTTGATTCATTTAAAATGTCTGAAAATTGATGGATGTATTGGAGTTTTTAAATATTCGGTGCCTTATTAATCTGAAAACAAGAAATAATAATAAAAACATAAAAATTGTCAGGAAGGCATTCACAAAATTATTTGTTGTTAATCTATGTTTTCAGATAATTTATTTATGACACAATTTTTTACAGGGAATTGCCTAATTTATGTGCTCAACAGTTCCTTTAAGACTTACTCTGTGGAGGGTTGAAAATTTTTTATAAGAAAATATTATTCAACATCAAGGAAACATTTGAAACACAAAATAATGTCAGGATTTTTTTTTATTTTTTGGTACTTTCAAAGAGATTTGACAGGACATTTAAATGTAACTTCTTAGTTTTTCGAACTGATTCAGGGCGCAAGAATGATATTTTTTAGGAGTAAACAGCCCTTTTAAATATTAGTGGCTCAATTCAAGCTTCAATTATATCCACAGCATTTCAATTTATGTATGTAAATATATTTATCAACAGTCTACGTTATATGAGTTCAAGAATTGGCGAATAATAATCACAAACGGTACAAATAGCATTTAAAGCGAGAACATTGAAGCCGAATTTCGGTTCAGTGTAAAACTGAAGCTTCGCGAAGCAGTTCTGTTGATCATGAACATTCATGCTGGCTTGAATCTTGTCGTAGAATTCAGGTAGTGTTTTTGGGTAGTAAAGTCTAAAAACGAGGAATGAAATTTAATAATATATAAGAAAAAATGGATTTACCTTAATCCGCAGCAACACGAAATAATATTTTCTTGTAGAGTCAACAAGTTGCATTCACAAATTGGACAAAAAACTTGATTCTCGTCATCAGCATTCATCATGTAATCCATGCTCCTTTCAAATTCTTCATTCTGCCATTCGTCCCAATTATTTAAAATTTCCTTCAAGATAATATCGTGCAGTTCGATGTCATCATCAATTTGTTGTGCAAGTTCTTCGTTAACGATTGTCGTGATTAGTTGCTAAATGATTTTGGAGGGAAATCCGAAATATTACATTTGTTGAATTTAATTTTAAAATAAGCTTTACTACCTTTCGTTCGATTGTAATATTTCTCGAAGAGGAAAAAGCATTTTCTCTTGATTCCTTCATTCTTAAACGACATCTCTAAGGATTTATTTTTGTAATTTTCGTGATATGTAGTTTAAATTTTGAGAATTTCCTACCTCGCGCAGAAGAGTTTTTAATTTTGGACTACCATTTTTCAATAGAAGTGCGCAATTTCTTGCTTTTATTTTCTGCTCGACTGTCGTTTTAGAGTTTGGTGAAAGCATTTTTAGAAAATTACAAAATAGAAATAAGAAATCTGCTAAAAAATCTTTTAGAAAAAAAAAATATCACTACGTAGTAAACATTTTTCCCGCTAGAGTATTCAATAAAATTTTAAAATTTTAATGACAGTTTTATAATCTTGTGAAACTGTTTAAAAATACAACTTATTCAATTGAAAACTAAAATCATTTCAATAGCCAACTTTTATGACAAACTTTTAAAACATGAAAATCAAGAACATATGACCCATTTCTCTAAAAAATTTATTTTCAAATTCTCTTTTCATAGAAATCAAATAATTTCAGAATGATTACGGACCTATATATGGAGGATTATAAAAAATTTAAATATGGAAAATCCTCTTGTTTTAAGAAAGAATTAGGTATATGTAATTATTAGTAACTTGAAGACTACTTTATGTTAGATATACAACATCATAATGTCTTTTCGTATTATCTTATTTCCTTGTAGATATTTTCTACTTTAAAGCTTTTATTTAAGGGACTAGTTAGTTCTAGGTAGTCACCTTATAAATTCGTGCATCTCTTTGAGGATATTTTAGGTAACATATCTGCAAAATACGAACCATGCGTTTCCACGCTTCAATTTAAAAAGAAAATTAGTTTTTTAAGCGTTTTGTTAGAATATAATGATATCATATCAAACAAGATTAATTAAAAATTGTTCTGAAAAATTCACCAGAAAAATGTATTAATGGGAAATAACAAATAAAAGAATAAATTTAATTTTATTACCGTAGTTACAAGATTAATAAATAATAAAATTAAATAAAATAGATAATATACAAAAACAGACCATCAATTGGCAATGAAATTTTTTTTAAACTGAAGTAACATGCTACTATTTTATGCTACTGTCTTTTGACAAGTTTTACAATTAAAAAAGTTAAATACCTAGCTCAAGTTAAAACGTTCAAGACAATTTAGTAAGTTGAATAAAAATCTGTTGTACCAGTATGAAACTCAGTTTATTATTTAAAAATCGTCAGATGATTTTCTACATAATCGTGAACAGAATTGTCATTACCAATAAATTCTGTACGACCATGAGGAAAAATATAAATATGTACATCAATGAAAACTATTCATAAATAATTTTCACACTTTTATCTAAAAAATTAAGACCAGCTGTTACCGGTAAAGCAGAATAAACACGAACAAAAAAGAGAATCCTTAGTTGTATGCTTAAACAAACCTTTCTAATGTAAACATTTAAAATATTTTGGAGCTTATTCCAGTTTTCTCACAGTCTGATTTTGAGCTTCAAAGTGATTGTTTCATTATCTTGAATTCTTTAAAATTGTTTTTAATAGGTCTTAAAATTAATAAAAAATTTAATTCCTACAGCCATGGAATTCTGTGTTAAAGATCAAACATATGGTTTTTGCATTGTGAATTTTTTAATAGCATTCATTAGCACTATAAGCATAGTTGCGAATATTGTTTGTGCTTCAGTTTTAATCAAATTGATTCCAGTATCAACGGTCAAGTAATTTTTAAGAAATTGATTTCATATAAATTAATTAATTTACAAATTATTATACGGATTAATGATTCCTTGTTAAATTTTTGCTATTTTCTCATAATAAAAAGAAATTAAAACTTAAGTTATTAATCAATATAAATAATCAACGATGTAGGAGGAATAAATTAATGAAAGTGTACTTAGATTATGTAATGCACGAACAATTAAATATCACCTGTAGAATATGGAATTGTTACCATTTCAATATTAAAATGAATTAGCAAACAAATATTTGGAATAGATTACGAGAAGTGGAAATGAAAACTTCCCAGGAAATTTCTATAAAAATAAAGAGAAGATCTGGTGTGCGAGAAAACTTTTTCTGTTTACAATTTCATCTGCATGTTGTTTATATAAAAAATGTGGAAAAATATTTGCACCGACAGAGATAAAAGAAAGAACTGGTTTTTCTTCGCTTTTGAATAGCCAATGGCTGTGATGATCTTTATGTGAGATGATTTTTATTTTATTCAAAATTTTGGCTCAAGGATGTGGAGGTCTGTGGTTAAGTGTTAGGTTAATGAAACAAAGAAAACACAAAATACCCAAATAAAAACCTTATACCTTTTCAAATAAATATCATGAATTAAAAATTACATTAAATGTTGTATGAAAAAAGATACAATGTCTCAAACATTAAAGGAAAAAACTGAGAAAAAAATAATGTTGAATATTTAGGTCATGTTAAAAATCTTTACTTGCAAATTGCAAATGATTTTTCGACTTTTATATTTTTGAAATGAGTAATTTGAATAACGTCATGTTACCTACATATAAATAATAACATAGTGCAAAATAAAGAAATTAAAAGGAATAAATTAGTAAACTATAGTGACACGTGTTTATTTTCCAATAGGACATTGTTGCGATTACATAAATTACGGGGAGTGTTATTGTTTGCAATATGCTTGACAAGTGTCACTGAAATTGGATGTGGATTTTTGTTGCGAGCTAAAATAGATGGCAAAGGAGTTTCTCTAACCATTGAAAGTGCTTTGTTTTTCTTCCTATCAATCACATCTATGGCAATTTTGTTACGCCTCATTGAAATTCGGAAGTCTGTGTCAGGTGAGATGTTAAAATGAATATTTCATACATAAATTGTTTACTGTATCATGTGTATAGTAATCAACCCTCACTCATCTCAGTAATGTTACAAATAAAGCACTGTTGAAAACATTAATTACAATTTTAATTGTACGTACACACACATATATGTATATCACAACATAAAAATTATTAGATAAACAAATGGGATTCATCGTTTTTTCCACAGCTTTCACGTGAATGATTTCATCAAATTTAGTGAAATGTGGTGTTAATATGTCGACACATCAAGCGATCGTTGATCATTTTTTTCGAATCCAGTAAACGTTAAAAATAAGGTTCTAGACAGAAAATAGCGGAATAGAAAATAGCAAATTCTGTGGCACATTTTTCTTACATTTGAATTCCTACGCCAAACGCATGGAGACTTCAGAAAATTGTGGAATATTTTCGGAAAATCATGTTTGATTTTTTAAATTTCAAAAAAAAACAATTTTTCGATCAAAAGTTTTTAATTTTACTTGGTTGGTTTTTCACGATTTTCAGAAATTTTCCATAGAGGCGTAGAGGTGCGGGAAAAATATGCTAAGAAATTGCCTAAATCTTATACATAGCTTTTTTTTCAAACTTTTTTCCTTTTTTATCTCTAGCGATAATTTTTGTTCATACATTTGAAAAAGCTAAAAATTTGATGAAGTTCCGCAATTTTCTGATTACAACCTTTTTTCCAACTTTTTTTAACGCCTACAACATATTTGCTTGAATCATTTACGTTGCTGTAGGATAAATTATAATCAAAATGATAAAATTTTAATTGCAATTCACACTTTATTAGGTAATTCTCATGTTTTCCGTTTGTGTTTTCATCTCTGCTTCAAGCTTGGAAGAATTTAAAGGTTTCCATGCAATTTTAAGCATTAATCATGTTTCTTGCCTACCTCAACTAAAAAACTGTAGAGTTTTCATGTAAACAAACAAGTTATAATCATATATCTACGACGTATATGTATGTTTTATGTGATGTTTAAAATTTATGCTTAGTACAATAATGGGAGTATGTTTTTGTTTAATTATCCTTTTGTGTATATTTGTTGGTTGCATAAAATTTAATGTTTCTTCCGTGAGTGTAAACATCGTAAGAGGTAGAAAAACAAGTGTTTTATTTGTTGTGTTGTCTATAAATCCTTTGAAAAAGTTGAGAACCTTTGGGATCACCGACAAGAAAATTTTAATTGCTATCGTTCAACGACTTCAAATCACATTATCTTAATTGCTCAACACTCTTCACAAGCAATAAGCAAAAGTTTTGCTTTAATTACTCCAAGAGTGTTTGATGAAAGCGAGTTTCATGACCGCAAATTTATTTATTCTAATGAGTTAAATTTTGTTTAATTTGCTTTTCTCTCTTCTTTCGTTTACACTAGCTCTTCGATGGATATACGCAGTGCTATCAGCAGGTAATGTTTAGACGTCGACTTAATGGGAAAAAAACGTTTTCTTCGACGTGATTTATGATGACAATGTTGTCGTGAAGAAAATTAACTTTCCGACTTGAAGTGAGAAGAAGTATTGAAGATGTTTTTGGTAGCTTTTACAAAGATTTTTGCATGGTGTTTTGTTAGTTAGTCTTAAGATTTTGTTACAAACTATGTCAGTAATTTTTTCTTTTCATAGAGTTTATTTTGGTGATGCTCAGACTTTGGAAGTGGCTTTTCTTTTTAACATATACAAGTAAAACAAGCTTAGGTTTTATTAACGAAACCTTTTCTTTACTCATCCTACTTGGACTCTGTGTTGTTGACACGACTACAATATATTTTGAGGTGAATTTTTGAAGATCATTTTTCAAAAGAACTAAAATGCGATACTAGCAACCTAAACTTTGACATCTAATCTGATATTCTTTTTCTTTTTACATTCTAAGAACTCAACAAAAATAACATCAAAATCTTGCGATCCAACATTACTCTCGAAAGAAAATGTGAATTATAAAAATCCTTATTCAAGTCTGTTATCAAAAGCAACATTTTGGTGGGTGATTTCATTACTGCGCAAAGGCTTTCGTAAACCACTTGAACTAGACGATCTTGGCAACTTGTCAGAAAAAGATACGAGTCGTTATCATTATGACCAGTTTTTGTTTATTTATCAAAGCTTTAAGGTGAGAAAATCCACAAAACGAAATAAAACCTCATTTTTACTAAGTCTTCCATTTCGTCTAATTCTATTTGATAAATGTTTTCCCTTCCTTCCACTGGTATCAAAATAAATAAAAACAAAACATAGCAAAAACGCCTTTTATGAAAACATGACAGGCTTCAAGTTTGTCAAGAAGATTAAGAGTTTTCAAGTTTACAGTAAATTTTTAATATTTCGAACTACATAGTATAGATAACGTCGCTTCTAAGTCAACAGAGACAGCAAAGGAAATGAAATTTTAATTTCACATTGATATTACGATTTTAAGAACGAAATAAAAGTTACGTTCTTTTTGGCTCTATTCCATTTCATCTTGAATTATTTCTCGTTCATGATCCTTTAATAAACTATTTCTCTCCTTCCACTGCTGTTTTAAACTTTCAAATTCATGTTCTCTCCTTGTTCATGATAAGTATGTTCATTTAAGTTTAAGCTGGTATAAAAACCGCTTGTTTTCACTTCAAAACAATTTGGTTCAACATGCTTTTTTTATGTTTTGATTATGCATTTTGTAGTACAAAAGAAAAACAGTTCTTTATGCTTCAAATCTTTAGAAACATCGGAAGGATTTTTTTACATTCTGTTCTCTAAAGATGAAACATTATCAAAGTGCACCCTAGTAAATTGTTGTTGCTAATTCAAGCAAGAATGAAAAGTACCAGAAGCAAGGATTGTAGGGGGAAATATATCGGATGTGTATTTAAGTTTTTTTGTGCTTTTAAAACTTTCCTTATTTATTTAGTAGAACTCGTTTCAGTAAGAATTTTCATGTGAATGGAGACAATAAAAATGGAAAAAGCGGAACCGACAATGGAATATTCATGCAACTGTTATTTTTATTTCATTGTTTTCCTTTTTGTCCTTTTTCGTGTGCTATGAGATGTTTTCATGTTGGTTGATCTTCCGCAAAGAAAGAAAGTGCTTCATTGACAAACAAGCAAACCATCATGTTAATGTTTCTTTCTGATCAGCGAGTAACTCAAGTTCATTCTATTAAGTTAAGACTAATGTTGTAGACTTGTTCATACTGTTGAAGAAATAATAATACATGAAGTGAAGCAATCTAAAAATGTTGAAACTTTAAATGAAATTCATACTTTCCATTTTCATCAAGTTTATTTATCATTTTCATATTGCAGCACAAGCAAGTGCCATTGTGGACATGCTACCTGAAAAGTTGTTGGAAAATGTTTATTGTTAGTGGCATTTTCAAACTACTCGGTGATGTTTGTGGACTGGTCGGACCATTATCTATCTCATACATTGTTGAGTTCATTAATTTGCAGCTTTCATCTCAAAGCCAACAAGAACTTCTAGAAAGTTCACAAAATTCAACAACTATCAACGATGATCTTGATAAAAATAATGATTCTGATAAGAAAGCAATCAAAGAAGCTTATTTAAAGTTATTTAAAAGCTATCCTGACTGGTCAGACTTCATTGGTAACGGATGGATAATGTCGTGCATTGTTTTAATCGCGTTTCTACTACAAGGAACATTTTCTCAAGCTTCTACAAATATAATCAACATGGAAGGAATAAGAATTAAAAATGCATTACAGGGATTAATTTATCGCAAAACGCTTTCATTAAGCTCCAGTTGTTTCTACGTGACGTCAAGAAGACAGAATGGTGAGACCACAGATGGCGACCCAAATGACGATGATTACAATTTAAATAACCCTGGAACAATCACAAATCTTATATCAGAAGATTCCATCAACGTAATGACATTCTTCTGGATCTGTCATTATATATGGTCAATTCCTTTGAAGGTAAATGTTATGATGAAGTGTTCACAGTTAGTCGCACAGACATAATCTCGGCTTTTTTTATTTCACTTCACATCACTTCACTTTAGTTTGTTTGTATCTAAGTTATAGTCATGAAAGAAACTCTTTTAAAAACGCCCTTTCCCTTTGTTTCAGATCATCATCGTTGTTTTCTGTTTGTACTTGAAGCTTGGTTTAAGTTCTCTAATTGGATCTGCTTTTACTATTATCATGATGTTGCCACTACAATTCCTCGTGGGTCGTAAGATGTCACAGAATTCGGAAAAAGGAGCGGTAAGTGGACGGTTTTTAAGATTTCGCATTGCTTTATTTCTATTGTTATCATCATTTTGTGTTTGGAAAGAAAAAAGAATGAAAAATTACAGATGCTGAAAAATTCCACCCAAAAAAAGTAATTTATTATTTAGGATTCTTTCAAACGAAATATCTTTTTTTTAAACATTTTTTTATCCTCTCTTTCAATTTGAAAAGTTTCACAATTAATTCGGCGAGTTTTTCATCTTTCATGCTTTTTATCATTTCTGTTGCATAAATTTTCTTACAAAACTTTTTTTCTTTTCTCTCTTTCCTCGATGATATGCGGGCGTTATATGCGAGTTGTAATTGTGAGTAGAGGAAACATAAAATGTAATTAAATTTTCTTTTTTCTTATTTTTACATTTTTCTGCAACCATTGGAATTAAAAAAAATACAACCAGAAAAGCTCCGATGAACGTTTGAAGAAAATTCGTGAAATATTTTTTCGCATAAAGCTCATTAAGCTCAATGCTTGGGAGAGTATTTTCACAGATAAAATTGCTGACTGTAGGAAAGAAGAATTACATTACTTAAATATTGATGCTTTTTATTGGACTTTGATGAGTAAGTAAAGCAACTTTTCATTAAACTTTATGAAAAGTGATAGGCGAAATCTCGAAAAGGAAAAATAGGGCAACAAAATTTTAAGCTTTATATTTTAACTTCATTCAAGCACATCAGTAGAATCAAATCCGCTTTTATTCCTTACCCTCTTATTTCTGTCTTCACAAAAAGGGAATGTATGAAGTTTAAAGCAAACATCATTTAAAAGTGTAGTTGGCTTTAAAAGTTCAAAAGTTTTGCTCCTAAAATACTTGTCTAACGCCTTTGTTATGATAATAGTAACGACTGCTTACTTTATAATTCTGAAAAGGTTTCAACCTTACTGGGAAATCCAATTGTGCTAAGCAAATAGCCTACGATGAATTTTAATTACTCACGACATTGTCATGACGAAGATTAATGTGAAACATTTTTAATCGGAGAAAGGAAAAGCAATCAAAAACTGCTTCGTTAATTTGTTCACGCACTTGCCGCATCTTGTTTTTGTTTGTTAAATATTGTCATTGTTCTTGAAAGCGGCTTAAAGAAAAGCAAACAATCTGATTTGGGGATGAAAGCTATTTTTTCTTTCTTATTTTTCTATAAGTATCAGAAAGAAAAATAATGTTAATTGTATTTATGTTAATTAATTTTCGCCCTTTTCAGATAATATTACGCGGCCGGAGCTCTACTTTGCCCTGCTCTTCTCAAGTTTAATTACAAAGTTTAATTTTGATTTTGTGTTTTTTCTATTTCAGCATTCTTAACTCAAATTTCAAGTATTCTCATAACACTTGTAACATTTGCCAGCCACACTTTGATGAATGATAACAGCGTTGAATTTAGTGCCGGAAATGTTTTTGCGTCACTCGCTTTATTCAACCAATTAACGGTTCCATTGTTTATTTTTCCAATTACAATCCCAATCATTATCAGTTCTCTAATTAGCACTCAACGAATCAAAAAATTTTTATCACAAACAGAAATGGAAAAAGAGTTTGACGGTGTGAGAAATATGGCAAGAATTCTTTGTACGTCTCAAAGCTGCGAGTCTTTTGATGAGGAAGGCAAAATATCGGGAAAAGGAAAACAACAAGATGATGAAAATGACGATGATAAGCCAAGACAAATTCCAATAAAATTATTCACGCGCGATAAGACGAAATCAGATGAAAATTTATTGATGAAAATTAAAATTAATGACCATGACGTCAATGTCGCTCAGCATTCAATCGACTTTATAGCGGACGAGATTGAATGTAAAAGAGACGAGGCCGATTGTTTAGATATTTTGAAAAACAGACAAGAGGATGATGAGATTGTAATTCTGCGAAATAAGAATTACAATACCAAATTGAAGAAGCAGAATCAATTAAGCCCAAGTATTCGAGTGGAACGTAATCGATTAAAATCAACAACAGTTGTTGACAAGCATGCAACCGCCGATGGCTTTAGAATGATGAATCCTTACCCTCAATTTAACGTTCCGGAAGATGTTATCGTCTGTATCAAAGATGCTCGATTTAAATGGGCAGAAAAAAATGATTCAAATATCTTCGAGATAAATCACCTTTCAATACCAAAAGGTAAATAGATTAAAATTTTTTTCTATGAAATGACTGGGAGGTTTATTGAAAAAAATTGAAATATCAGGCATTTATTCACTAAAACGTCTGTTGCCTGTTAATTTCCAACAAAACAAATATTTACGTTAGAAACCTAATCGTTTTTGCAATTAAAATAATTATTTAGATATAATTCATGACTCAATAAAAAAAATAATTTTGATTATTTATCATCTAAGCCTGTGAACATGAAACTCTAATTTGTATACATTCGAGATTATTCATTAATTTAAATTGATTGAAATATTTTTAGAGCTCTGAAGAGTTTTGCGATAGATAATCAAGCAAATTCCAAAATTTTAACAAAGATACATAAAATTAAATTTTTATTTTTGCACCACGTGAGATAAAATTTAATATTATTCTAAACTTTCTCGACTTCATAGGACTTTTGACGGTAATTGTGGGGAAGAGTGGAAGCGGAAAATCTTCTATTGTTGCTGCTTTGCTAAAAGAAAATTATATAGAGTCGGGTAACATTGAGTGGAATAAGTGAGATAAATCAATTTCTTCTATTCATTTATCAATTTAAAATAAGATTGAATTTCCATCTCAATAATTTATTTACCTTCCATGCAGATATGCAACAATAGCTTATGCAGGGCAACAGCCTTGGCTGGTGAATGGAACCATTCGTGATAATATTCTCTTTGGTGAATCATACCGTCCAAAACGCTACGAAGAGGTAATTGAATCATGTGCTTTGAAATCTGACATCGAGATAATGTCCAACGGGGATTTAACACAAGTCGGTGAGAGGGGAATGACTTTATCTGGTGGACAAAAGATGAGAATATGCATTGCTCGAGCTTTTTATTCTTCAGCAAATGTGATCATTTTGGTTTGTATGTTTAACGATATATAAACAAATAAATATTCATTGAACTTTGTTTGCAGGATGATGTATTATCATCGCTCGATAATCAAGTCGTTTCATGGATAATAGAGAAATGCCTAAAGCTGAATCTGGCCAAATACAAACGGACAATTATACTCGTGACTCAGAAAACTCAACTAGTGTATAATGCCGATTATGTGAGTCCAGAATTATTGAATTTTTTCTAAGAGTCACTCCGAAAATCGAACTTAGATTTGCCAATTATTGACTCGAATTAAAATTTTCAACATAAAATTTGTTTTAACTTTGACTTTAAGCAACAATATGAACTAATTAAGTTTATCGGCAATTAATTCTATTTGAAAGCTGATTGCAATGGAAAAATTGAAAATTCGAGTAAGCGGGGACATGAATCAAGTCAAAGAAAGGGATCCGGCAATAATTCGTGAATGGGATTTGGCGATTGCCAAGGAGAATGCCAAAGAAAGTCAATTAAGGTAATGATTTAATATGATTAAATATTGTTGTGGAAAGCTTTTACCGTCCATAAATAAAAGATTATTATTAAACATTATATTTACTTTTGCACAATCAATAAATTATGCTTGAAATTTCCACAGTCCAATAGGACGAAGTGCAAGAGAACGATGGAAACTATTCAAAAACATTTCACGAATTGGTTTATTGCAACAACGACCCTCACCAGAGAGAGATAATTTGTCTTCGGTAAGTAGCTTTTAATTGATATTTTATGGTTTTCTCTCGACTTCTGGACCATCATTTTAAATTCACTTAACACTCATTTAATCATTAATCACATGTCGTGACTTCTATCGATCTCGAAAAAAAAAATTCAGAAAAAATGATTTAGTTAAATTTACTTTTACTCAGAATCTTTCTTCATTAAATGTTTTTTTAAGTTTCTCCATAAATTTCTTCATTCACGTTGTTTTTTAACCAGCGAATAAATCTTGGCGACACCAGGTTCATAAATAAACGATAAACAGAAACGAATTACATTGCTTTACTCCTAAATCATCTCCAAAATTATAAACGGCACTTTAATCTTTCTCATCCATTGCCTTGGAATCGTTTTCAGAATAATTCGATTTACAACACGCCATTCAAAAGGACATCAAGTATCTCGTTTGGATCTCGTTTATGGTCGGATTTACCATTACCCATTGATGAGTGTAATGATAACGATTTTGACTTTAACCAAATGCCAGAAGTACGTAAAAAGCCTAACAGTTTTCGAGTTGTTTCACTTCAACCAAGAGCAGTGTCAGCAAAAACTAAGGAACCGTTAACACGGAACATTTCATCTCCAGTTCAATTTAATCCAAATGCAGTTACTGCATCAGACTATTTAAAGTCAAGAGATATTGATTGTGCTTCAGAATTATCTCTTAATAAGAGCATCGACAGAAAAATAAGTTTCAGAAAATTTCTTCGTCGAATGTCGTCAAGGCGCAGAAAATCTCAAACAGATAATTCGATAATTGATCATGAGAAAAGGAAATCAGACAAAACACTCTCAATAAGGTTTAGTTTTATTATAAGATAACATTAAAAGCTTTTGATCTATTTAATCTTTTAATTACGAGTAGTAGCATAACCGAAACTGAAGAAACCATAAATAACTCCGTCGACGTTGACGATGACACCATCACCAAACGTGATGAACATGAACGAAGTTGCAGTATGGGAATTGAAGAAGAAATGGAAGACGATGAAAGCGTTAGTGAGTTGATTTGATGAGAAGATTTTTCATTACCGAAATGTTTATCAAATGATTCGTGACACTTATCAACTCGTGGAACGCGTCATAAGCAGAATGTGAATGTGTTCAAGCTGTTATTATCCAAAATCTTCAGATATTTCGATATATAAACATTTCGACTTGATTGCTTATTTGCTTTCAATGGCTTTCTTCCATCTCTTATTGTTTCTTCATGTTTTTCTCCTATTTTGTTTGCAGACCTTGAGGATGAATCTGCACTCAATCGATTAAAGTATGACGAAGAGCGAAGATATGGCAAAATTCCAGCGAGGGTTTATTTATTATATTTAAAAGCGTGTGGGTTTCCAATTCTTCTCGTATTTTTTACGAGTACATTTATGTGGCAAGCTCTAAAAGTTTACACAGACGTCTGGCTTCGAGACTGGACAGACATAGACGATACAGCAAATGTATGTTCGTTTTTTAAAATAATTATGGAAATTTAAAGAAAGCAAAATTATATTCAAAACAGTTTAAAAAAATACCGAATAAATCTTTGTTCAGTAAATCTAAAACTAGAACGAATAATAAAATAAAAACATAAATAATTAAAAAGATACTTTCAAAAATTGATATCCACAAAACTTTCGCTCCGCATATTTTTCAAACACATATCAAAACTTTCACATGCTATCTAAACGTTTAAAAATAAAATGTTCTAGTTAGATAATAAA
This sequence comes from Clunio marinus, assembly GCA_900005825.1. Classification (NCBI taxonomy): domain Eukaryota; kingdom Metazoa; phylum Arthropoda; class Insecta; order Diptera; family Chironomidae; genus Clunio; species Clunio marinus. The sequence continues at coordinate 435,440 of CVRI01000036.1, read as the reverse complement.
AATGTTTTTATTAAATTATTATGTGGCTTCATATTTGTTAGAAAAGTTTGTTTTAGTTGAACCTACATATTTAATAATTTTTATCTCAAATCCTTTTTTTCATTTGAGTCTAGATTAGAAAATATTTATTGAAAATAGAGTGAAACTAAATAATGATTCTTTAATATATGCTTTCAGGTCAACTATTACTTTAAAGTATATTGCATCCTATCGAGTTTGTGTATAATATTGGCTTTAATAGCTACACCATCAGCACAGTTAGCAGGCAGTAGATCAAGGAAACGACTTCACAATGAACTTGTGAAATCTGTAATGCGTAACTCATTACATTTCTTCCAATCAACGCCCTTTGGTCGAATAATCAATAGATTCAACTACGATATGTCGATCATTGATAAGGTTTGATTAAAACATTTATGTCTACGTATAAATTTAGTGTTAACAAAGATAAATTAGAAGTAATAAGACAATGAAATATTTTTTTGCCGCACTCACAACATCTTAATCAATGAGTTGAGTTTTTTCATTTCAGAAAATTGCGACAACAAGCCAACGTCTTCTGCAATTTATGCTACTGTGCTCATGTGCCATTTTAATTAACACCCTAATAAATAAATGCTTCATTCTGTTAACGGTGCCAATTTTGGTGATTTATTACATCGTCCAAAAGTTTTACCGGCAATCAACAAGGTACGATGAAAACGGTGTTAAATAATTTGATCTTTTGGCACAAGAAAAATGTTCTCAAAGGAATAGCAGTTCGTTAACTTACTGTCTGTTTCAAGAGCTTTAACCTCCAAATGCTATCTGATAATGTGAACTTGACAATAAATTATTTAAATTACTCAATTTTAATTTTCTTGCACTAAATCTTGTCATTCTCATTTATTTTATGTCGTTTCAGGGAATTACAACGAATTGAAAGCATGTCGAGTGCTCCAATAATCTCTCACTTCTCGGAAACGATTCTTGGGTTAACTACAATTCGAGCTTACAATCAGGAATCGAGATTTATGGAAATGCTTTTTAAGCGAATGGAAGCGAACAATGTGGCATTTGTCATTCTGAATTCAAGTAATCGTTGGCTTGGGATTGCATTGGTAAGATACGAATGAGATAGCTTAAATTATGTGTTCAATGATAATTGAAGTTTAACAAAAAAAAACATAAATGTGTTAAATGTGTGTCGTAAAGCAACAATGGTTGCATTTTCTAAACAATTTTAATCGTTTCATTTTCAATGAAATTTCGCAGGATTATTTGGGTGCAATGATTGTTTTTATTGCAGTTCAAACGGCATTGATAAGTAGTTATTTGCTGCCGAATGAATCGTCCGCATCGCTTGTTGCTTTAGCTCTTCAATACACCCTATTGATTCCAATTTATTTGAATTGGGTAGTGAAATTATTTGCTGATATGGAAATGTATTTCGGAGCTTGTGAACGCATAACTTATTACATTGAAAGTGGTTATCATGAACAACAGGATTCTATGGAAACATGTAAATATGCAATTGACTTTAATCCTCACATCACAGAGACGTTCATTTATTACATTCATATTTTAAATTTATTTTTGTTTTTTGAAAGATGACCCACTGCCGGAGAGTTGGCCACAATGTGGCAATATAGAATTTTGTAACGTAACTTTGAAGTACCCAACGCAGAATGAAAATTTTGTGAACAATTTAAACTTGAGCATACCGTCAGGGCAAAAAGTGGGTAAAAAAAGCTAAATATAAATGGTGCTTTGTAAATTATCATGTAATATCCAATTAAAAGTTTTTGCCTTTCTTTTTCTTGTTTTGTTTGTTTTGTTTGTCCCATAGAATAAAAGAGATCTTCATTACTAATAAAAGATTTCTCCTGAATACTTACCCACGCATTTTATGTTGGTTATTATACTAAATAAGAAAATAACAAGCAGAAAAATTTGACCCTTTACTCTTTTCAATAAAATTGCAAAATCATCTCTTTCTTGCACATTTATAGATTGGAATTTGCGGACGAACGGGAAGTGGAAAGTCAACATTAGCCAACTCCCTATTTGGTATGGTTGAGATAGCTGCTGGTCAGATCTTAATAGACAACATTGACATATCTACGATTCGCTTGGATGAACTTCGTTCAAGACTATCAATTATTCCACAAGAAGATGGAATTTTATTCTGTAGCACAATCAAAGAAAATTTGGATCCGCATGGTCGATTTTCGGATATGGAGTTATGGAATTGTTTAGAAAAAGTCCAACTAAAAGACGTGGTTGCTTCTTTGCCTGATAAAATTGGTAAATTTCAAAATATCCATTAACTTAATTGCGAAAGACTCTAATATCAAGCTTCATTACAGACACGAGATTTAGCGAAAGTGATTCCTTTTTAAGCTTTGGACAACGTCAACTGTTCTGCTTGGCTCGCGCTGTTCTCAAAGGATCAATTTGCCTAGTTCTTGATGAAGCCACATCCAATTTGGACTCAGAAACAGAAAAGCTTTTTCTGAAATCAACCAATGAAGCATTCAATGGGAAAACCGTAATTACAATTGCTGTGAGAATTGAGTTCCTTTAGTTATTATATTTCTTTTTATTTAACATTCATGCTCGTTGTGATAGTTCCAAAGCTTAAGTTTTTTCTTCTTTACTCTTATTTTTCTTATTCACTCAGCATCGCTTATACTCACTTCTTGATTACGACCGTGTCCTAATAATGGAAAATGGAAAGATAATAGAAGACGGCAATCCCAGGGAATTAAAATCAAATCCCAAGAGTACATTTACTTTAATGCTTAATGCATCAGATTTATCCAACAAGCAGAAGTGAATTGACGTTAAGAGTTCAGAGATAAAAAAACGATGAAGATGGAAAAGAAAACAAACTTTTTAAAGCACACATCATTCATATTTTCATAATTGATGTTTCATTATATTAAATAAATAATTAGAGATTGTGTTCATGACGTTATTTAAAGAAAGAATGTATGAATAAATTCGAATATGTAGATACAAAATAAGAAATAATTAATAAAGAAAGAGACATAGAAAATTTTTAATGACTTTCTAAAAATATTATTATATTGTCAGCTTTTCTTCAATTTAATTAATATTTCTAATAAATTGATAACAAAGGAACACACTCAACAGAACATTTAAAATTTTAAGCTTTTTTTTAAGTATTTGATTTATGATAAATGATTTATTCTTTCAAGACATGATGAAATTTCAATTTTTCTCTTTATTTGTTGTTACTGTGAAAGTTTTATTGAAAAAAAAAAATATCGAAAGTTTATGAAAAGATATAATAAATTGCAGTTTTTGGTTCTATGTCTACAATATGCTATTAATTGTTAAGTATTGAAATCTCAAACAGTTCCGTTGCTGAGCTTTTGACAGATATTTTACTGAAGTCTCAGAATCGATTATTTATGTGAGGAATGAATTCATTGAAGCAATTTATCTTCTGATATCCTGCAGATTACTTTCGATCAACATGACCTATGAATTGATTTTTTAAGATTTTCATCTTTTCTGCGTTTTCTTCTTCACAACATAAGAAAAGTTTTATTTTTCAGCAAATTTTATTCTTTTTATGGAAAAAAGAGCTTGAAAAATATTTTACTCTTCTGAATTTACAAGAAATAAAATATTTAAAGCTGAATATTTATAAAAAAGCGCATTTTGGTGTAGCTTGGAACCGGAACACTTTTCATGGTTATAAAAGTTTTTAACAAAAAATAAAATATAATGAAAATGCAAAATTCAAATTTCAAATTACTTTCTGAGATATCTCTCAATGTTATTTATTGAAGCATAATTCTTCTTTTGAGTCTTAGAATTGAGAAAGTTTTTAATTTGACAACTGAAAAGACTTCACATTCAGTATTTACAAAAGTTTAAAATTTACGGCATTGATATGCGGAAAGAGTCAATGCAACTAACTTATCTTGAGAAAGTTTAAATCCTTTTATAATTTTCCGATTATTCCTGAAACTAAGATCAAACAAGAAAAATCAAAAATAAATACCTATTCAGAATAAATATAACTTCTTGTTATTCTTTATAAGATTAACATTTCAAATTTGAATGAAAATTTTAATGTAAACTTTTCTTTTTCTTTATTTTTTAAAATTGTTCCAACTTAGGTACGAAACAAAAGAAATGTTTAATGATAAGTATGGCATGAGGAAGAATAGATAACTATTTCCATTAAGAATTGTATTTTGAAAAATCCTTTCCATAGCAAAAGGGATTTGTGACTATAAGTAGGCATTTATGCGTGCATAAACATAAACATATGTAGATATAATAAACGAATCATTTCATATCATTGCTGAAAGAATCAAGTAGATATATTTAAATATTTCATGATTCAGTTTACTACTTTTTCGAGTTTTTTCTTTATACATATAATGTATTTATATGTTCATTTTCTTTTAAAAGCCTTAAAAAATGTCATAATAAGCATGCTTGTAGGTAACATGCTTTCTTAAGCTTAGTTTACTTACAACTTTGATTTGATTGATAGAAAGAACAGATTGTTTATCAGCACAAGAAATAAGTAGTTATCGGCTAGAAATTCATCGTAAATGGTGCTTCGAAAATTACTAGCGCTTTCTTAAAAACATGTCCGTTTTCCAATCATTTTCTTTTTGTTCTTTTTGCTGATTTTTGCCGGTCAATTTTTTTCGATGAACAGCCCCTTGAATTTGGATAAATCTTTTACTCTCACATTTTTTAGCCTCTCCAATCACACTGCTAACAATTTTCGAAACCTAATATTTTATTCTCTCTTTTCTCTCAGAGAAATCAAAGGGGATGTTCATCGAAAACAATCAAGGGGTGTTTCATCGAAAAAATTTGTGTGGCAAAAACACCATTGATATAAAAAGCACTTGTCAAATTCCAAGAAAAACTGCACTACGATATACTTATAACCTCATGCTCAGAACTGTTCTCAATACTCTAAAACAACCAAGTACACCTTTCGCCAAGGGGAACACCAACATAGTGCTTTTTCTCAACGACCCGAAATGGTGCTTCCAAAAACACTACATAGGTAGTGCACTAGTTTTTCTTTGAATTGCTTCTGGTGCTTAAGTGCTCTTTAGCAAAATGGTGCTTTTCAGCAAAAGGTACTTTTTCAAATGAAGCGCAGTGAGAAACAAATCTAAAATATAAATATCTAGTCACATCTAAAGAACCACGGACGTAGTTTAAGTCCTAATAATACAGAGACTGCTTAACAAGGCTTAAAAATACATGATTATGATTAACTTAATGGCATAATTAAATATATAGTTACACGAAATATTTTAATCAAAATCGCCTTTTTAAATTAGAGTCTAAAGCTATACAAGTGTTTCGAGTTTCATATAATCGCTAAATTATTGCATAAATTTATAAAAGCAAAAATCGTATTGTAGCCATATTTTCAAGACGGCGAAATATTATATATTAGCGTCGTAACTCTCAAGGCATCTAATGAGGAAATAATGGCTTTTGAAAATAATGTAAAGTGAAAGCTTTCGCCTTTTTCTATTCATTTTCTGTTAGATATTTCGTTTCAAGCGAACACACAACATTCGCTTTTTTTGGTAAATTGCTATTTATTAACGTAATTCCTCTAGATGAAACACATTAGAAAAATCTTTGAACTTCTTCTTCTCCATTTGTTTCATCGCTACAAATTCTGAAATTATCAATTATAGAATAAAGAAAAAATCTTCAGAGACAATAATTGAGTTACTAAAAGGAAACTGTCTGCCTTACTGTTGTTTTTTTTTGCTTTCTTACTCCCTTATCACCATGGGTGGTGATTCTTGTTATATGCTTGTTCGAATTTATTTTATAGCTCATAGGTGTATCATAAGCATATTTGATGTATCAACATTCCTTTACTTTCATGCCGTTTATGCTTTTTACATGTGTACCTCTTCGATGAAAACAAGAACAATGTCGATTCACGCATTTAATATCCAAGTTTTCTTTTCTCCTTCTCTTAAAATAAAAGAAGATCATTGTGAATTTAAACAGAAATGTAATTCGAACTCCGAATAAACTCGATGTAGGTGAAATGTAATCAATCTCGATAATTTTGTTTTGTTTTCACAGAAAAATTATATGATGTGCTGTGTTATTTTTTCCAGGAGTGAAATGCGCTGTTTTTCATTCTCGATTTCTCTTTTTGCAAAGGTTTCCTCAAGTTTCAAGTGAAGCCTCGAGCGGGGGAGAATAAATTATTAAAAAAGATTGGTATTTTATTAGACATAGCATCAAATTTTTGTCTTTCTCATACATTATTAGCGCTGCATTATTTCTGTATTTTTATTTAATAAACATGAAATTTAAATATTATTTCTGTCAAAACAATGTCAGCTTGTAGAAGTAATTTTATTAAACTACCTAACAGTTTATTTTCGCTAATGTAATATTCATTCAAAATCTGATATACATATCAACATAAGTGTCCTTTGCACTTAAACATAAAACTTAGAGGAAACCCATCATTCTAATTCACCGCATTTACTACCGCTTTAGAAATAAATTTTGACATCCTGTCTTGGAGAATTATTGTTGAATTATTTAATTTATTTAATTTATGGTTATAGACATTTTAAAAAACTTCACGATACTTTCCTTTGAAAAATTGTAGATACTTATTGCATTTAAAAAAAAAATAGATAACTTCATAAACAACTAGGTAATCAAGGACAGCCTAAAAAATTCTAATTTTGATACGTCAAAAGCACATTGCATAAGCCTACTCCAATTTAAAATCATATACAAACCAAAAGTCAGCAATGAAAATGTTATGATCCATCAAATTTTAAAGTGTAGTGTAATAAAATAACGACGTGAAATAAATAATACGTTAAGTGACAAATTCCACTGAATGTACATACATGTTTATGTAGGTATTTAACAAACTTAATTGTTTTGACGTGACTTTGTACAATATTTGAGATTTTTGCGGTTTGTGGTGGAAATTTTTAGGTAACTTATTCATTCAAATTCTTCAAATAAGTAATTTTTATTTGCAATAAGTAGATATGACATTCAAGTATTGTAATAAGTTTATCATAGAAAGGTGTTTTTATTTACTTCTTAATTATACATACATAAAGTATAACGAAATATCCTTCAACCGTGAATAATTTACGTTACAATTGTTCGTAGAATTAAATTAATAATTAAACAAAGATATTATAAGTATAATATTATAATGGATTAAATGCAAATCACAGCAACAATAAATTAATATTTTCTTTAAATCAAGTGAACTATTTCAAAAATTTTTATCCCAACCAGAAATTTCATCTGGCGTTTCATCTCTATCTTTAGGATATTCTTCAAAATTTGATAGATCCGAATTACTTTTAACAGGCTGAATTAATGGTGCTGGCGTTTTACGCTTTTCTACATCCTCCCACTCAAAATCAATGAACCATTGGTGTTGTTTAATGTCTTGAATGCCATTCTTTTGTAAACCTAAACGTTCTGTCCCAACTTGACGACATAAACGTTTTATTATTATTTGAGCTTTTCGAGGAATTCTTTGTGATAATTGAATACAATCAATACCGCGTAAGATTTGGTTGTAAGTTTGCATTTGATTTTTTCCACGAAATGGTGGTTTTCCAATTAACAATTCATGAATTAAAATACCTGTAAACGAGAAAGGATCTCCAAAAATTATTTATGCTAAGTATCATCATTCAATTCTCATCGTTCGTAACATACCTAAACTCCAATAATCGACACTCTGATCATGGCCTTTGTTGAGAATAATTTCTGGTGCAACATACTAAAAAAAATCAACTATCTAAATAAATTTTTAACAACTTTAAATTTACTTTACTTCCGGCGTTCCGGCAAATGTCCATGTTTTGTTTCCCGGTTTGATAAATTTTGCAAAACCAAAATCAACCTTCATGACAAAAAAAAACTTTATAGAGAGCAAGTTTATGGCTTAAATTATTTAACATGCATGGTTTTATTCAATTAGAAAGAAAAAGAGAGAAAGATAGAGTGAGAAAATATCGAGGTTAACGGTAGTTACTCCATCATTATTAAATATTGATGAAATATGAGTAAATGAATAATAAATCAACAACATACCAGTTTGATGTATCCGCTCGAATCAAGCATAAGGTTTTCAGGCTTCAAATCACGATAAATAATTCGTCTTCCATGGAGATACTCCAAAGCCAAAACTACGCAGGCAGCCATAAATTTTGATGTTCTCTCATCGAAATATTTATATTTTTGTAGGACAGTCCATACGTCTCCGCCTAGACAGGGCTCCATCAAGTAATATAAGAACTTTCTGTCCTTGAATGTTTTGTATAACCTGATTTATGATTTTTTAAGTAAGAAGAGGATGCAATAAATAAAGTTCACGTCAAATATATAATAAAAAAGGATTCAAGATTCTAATATGTAATTGTCGATAACCCGATGAAAATTAATGCTTTGTCGTTCTATGTCAAAAGAATGGAAGTCATTGAAATTTATGATTTAATGGAGATCGTTCTTTTATGTGGCAATACATTGAGATGTGCTGATAAATTATGTCGTCAAATGATGAATGAGGGATGAATGTTTAGATATCCGCTAAAAGTGCTTATAAAAGCATGCGGGAGTTTCCTTTTCAAATATAATAAAATTAAACGTTTATTACCGAACGATAAATGGACTGTCGCAAGCGAATAAAATTTCTTTTTCATTGTAAGCGTGTTGTTGTTGCTGTTGTTGAAGCATTTCAATCTTTTTAAGACACTTTAGGGCAAAAGTCACTTTATTTTTATACCGAACTAGTTCGACACGTCCAAATCCGCCCACACCCAGTGTTCCAATAAGCTTTAGTTCATTCAGTTGAACGTGACCAAAGTCTTGTTTTGATACAGTGGATGCTTTAGAGTCACGTGAAAAGGTTTTATCGGCAATTTTCGTGTTGCGAATCACTTCAAGACTACCAAGATGAGCATCAAAAGCTCTGAAAGCGAAAAAGATTTTGATAGACATATATGGGTCAAATTTAAACCTTATTTCCCTTCTTACTTTCTATCAAGGGTCAAACAATCTGTGCCAGGTTGATTAGCAATTATACTTGCCAGTCTTTTGTCTTGATGTATCAAAGCTTGTTCACCAAAATAAGCTCCTTTCTTCAGAATTCCCACAAGCCGTTGACCGTTCTCATTGCTTTTAATTACATTAACACTTCCACCACGAATTATATAAAATTTGTCACCAGGGTCACCTTGGCGAATAATAGTCGACCCAGCGGGAAAATATTCACGCTTTAAAAGATCGGAAATCTTATTAAGTATCACCAGCGGCAAATCTTTAAGAACTGAAACCGATGACAAAAATTTAATATTTTCTTCACGTTCTCGCCGTCCACAACTCATCATAATTTTTTGGAAAACTTTTCTTTCGAGTGAGAAAACTTTGCAGTTGGTAAGTGCTGTTGGTGAGAAAAAAGAAAATATATAAATAAATAAATTAATTAATTAATTACTGCCACAGAAGTGTGGTGCGTGATGGTCTAGAGAGAAAGAATCAATAAGTTTGGCAATTTACCTTTAATCGAAGCAAATCTTTTCGCCTTATACAATATGGAAAGCTCTCCAAAACTGGTATGTATGTGATATATATGCGGACAACAGGAAATGGAAAAGAAAGACAGAAATTGGTAAACATTAATCAAACGGCAGTAAAAGAAAAGAAGCAAAACTTTTCCAATCCACTTATAAGTTAGATATGAAGAAAACAGCGAAAGCAAAACTTACACAACTCCTGCTCCAAATGATTTAATAGAATTGCCAGCTTTGATTACCTCAAATATTCCCTCGGAGGAAACGTAAAGAAAATTTCCCGAATCACCTTCGTTGATGATGAAGCTGTTCACACTAAAGCTTTCGGTCACCATAGCACCAACGACTGTTTTTATAGAGTCATTATCGAGGATATTGCATAGGAAATCATTCGAAATAATAGCAGATGTTATCATTTTCACGGCACTGTCAAATAAAATTGAAAAGAAATCTTCATTTACATATAAATGTTTCTTCTTGTAATCCATAACTAATATCAAAACTTACTTTCGATCTTTTGGATAAATTTTTATTTGAAATTCTTCCATCTCGCCAACATTAATTCTTTCAGCAATTATTCCTTCCTTTCTCATGTTTAAACTTGAAGGCTCAACATGTAATTCGTCAATTTTAATTTCACTCTCACGATTTCTGATGTCATTGCTTTCGTTGCTTTCAATTAAGAATTGAGTCTCGTTATGATTTCCCTTGAGTATAGGAGAGGGAGTCGATTCAATAAAATTGATGTCGGGAATGGTTTGCCTATGGAATTTTCTTATCGGAACGGGAGATTGTTGTGGAGAGAAATCTGCGGATGCAATTGGCGCCTCGGGAGGTTTGCGAGTAGGTGGAAGAGGAATATTCAACTGAATGTGATTAAAATCATTAGTATTATTGATAGATAATCCATCATTTATTGAATCAAAGCCAGATTCACTGCGTTCTTGTTTTGTTTGTACATCAAAATTGTCGCTTTTATTTTGATCCCAAGATATCGCGGCTTCATTGCAATCTCGGTATCTCTACAATCAGATATTTAGCACAAAACAAAAATCATCATTAACTCATGGGCTACAATACAATTACACATGGAAAAGATTTATTAGTTCAGTGCACTACAATAACCGAATAATAAACAAGATTTTAACGGCATAGTGAGGGTTGTTTGAAAGAATTCTTTAAAGATTTAAAAATTCCTGCTTCATAAACTTATAGGAAGATGAGATTATACAATGAAAATTTCCAAACAAAAATTGATGTTAAATTGCTAACGATCGTGTAATTTTAAGTCTTAAATTTTATTAGGACATTAAAATTAATTTTGTTGATTTAAGTCGAAAGAAAGTCTTAAGGCAACAAATTCAACGCAAACAATTTTCAGCAAATCATTTAAACTTCTTTAGGTATTAGGATGGATGTAAGCTGCTTAGTGGGGTGTTTATTTATTTTATGTTAAAGAGATGTTAAATAGAAAAAAAAAACTTTCTAAGAACTGACATGTTTATAAACGTGCTCATCAATGTTTGATGGTACGGTCGATAAATCATACGAACGAATATCACGAAGGAACAGTCTCCCGAAACAAGCCATTTCTTGTAAATAAAACTGGCAAGATATGCTTTAAAATATGAAAATCTTTATTAAAAAAAACACACAAAAAGTATAAAAATTTTATGAAAATTAATAAGTATCTACGCTCTTACTGATAACAGAACTTAAAACAGACTAAAGCAGAAAAATAATTTTACAATACATTTCAGTATGAAATTCGATTGCAAAATTTTTTTCCTACAGTTTTAGTCGGTAGATATACGTATACGTTTTCATTATCAGTCGTAGACATTAACATTGAGTTTAACATTAATAAAGTTTATACAGAAAACACATTTTCAAAATTCAATTTTCAAATATTTACACACAACACCTTTAAATAGGCGTTGTAAAAGCGTTTTCTTTCACCTGAGCTTGTATTCAAAAGGTGAAGTGTCTAAGTAAGTAGCAAAATTTGTTTGAGAAAACAATGTTGTTATCAGTGAAAATCGGGTATGTGACTCATACGTGTTCGTCGAAGTTGACGAGAAACTGGAAAAAAGCTTTCTTTGTACGTGTTGGTTCTGTTTAGACTTGAATGGTTTAATTAACTCCAAAATAATTACTTCGTACTTTATTTTGAAGGTATATTTAATGAAATTCTAGGTAACAAAATTCCTTGAATATGACGGAAAAGCTCTTTTGCAAAATTAAGTGGAAGAAGAAAACTCAATGTTTAGATAATTTCTGCTATTAAAAAGGAACACCTCGGTAGAATTTAATTTACGATCTGGGGTTTATTTATTCAGAAATACATATCTAAGTAATTTTTTTTTTAATTTGTGAATTCGCTGTTTTCACTTTTAAAGAAATAGGAATACAAAATATAAAAGATTATCAATGATGAATTCAAACGTTTGTTTAGTTGTCTAGTAGTTTTTTTAAATAATAGCTTCGTCAAAGGTTTTTGCTTAAATTAAGTTTAATAATTTTGTGGTTTTTTTGCACAAAAAAGTACAAATTTTGTGAAAAGTGGTTATCATTCAGATCACTTTTGAAGGTGGGACAAATTATGCCACGTAATTTATTTTTTATTTATTTTATTCTTGCGGTTATATTGTCGTTATGTTAGGTATCTATTTATATGGATAAGCATTTTATTTACTTTGTAGCTTCTTTTCTGTTGGATTTTCTTTAAAGAAAAAACCTCTTTTTAAAAAATGCTTGAAATAAATATCTGACAGAAGAACAGTCGTTTCAAAGCTCACAAAATGTAGAATTAAGTGAATGAGATAAGCTTAAGTGTTACTCTTAGCTTTTACAAGACACGTAATAAAAGAGAATCATTTAACATTGTTTCTTTATTTTGTGACAAGAAAGTGACGACTTCAAGTTCTTCTGAGTAGTTGTAAACTTTTACATCCCCTTCAATGCAATTAAAGTTGTTGAAAGAGAAATTTCGAATGTTTCCATTTTCTCACACTTATAGATAGAAGGGTTTGAATTTGCATAAAATTTCATTCTCCTAGGAAGTGTAAATTTTTCGTACTTAATCTCATTAACATACAAAGTGCTGAATGGAGAGTTTCAGTTCATTCTTCTACAATGAACGAAACAAAAAGACGAGAATTTTTTTCTCTTCTTTTAAGTCAAAACTTATGAAACATTAATACCCTTTTCATAGCAACACAGGGAGCTTAATAATAATTAATGATATCACGTTTTACCAACATTTTCCTTCCTAAAAATTTCTTCGATTTTTAAGATAAGAATTTCATAATTCATTGCAGTATTTCCGCTTTTTGAGAGATTGCAGTGTAGATTGTGTCAATTTATAAAGATGAAAATTTCGAAAACATTAATTTCATGTTAGAAATCCATTAAATATAAATTTTGAGCAAAACCTAAGAGTAGGTTTCATAACTACCTAATTATAATTAAATACTAGATGGAAAAAAAATTATAAGCTTTAGAAGACAAATCCTGATTATTGTTATTCATCATGCAATCACTGAATGTAAGACAAAATTAAACCCGAAACTCAGCTATCGTTTAAGAATTTTAAATAAGCTTATTTAGGCGAAACTACAAAGTTTTCTACATGAAAAAAATGAAAAAGAAATCTTAAAACCCACACGTTCTTATATATAATAAATAAACCCTCGCTGGAATTTTGCCATATCTTCGCTTTTCGTCATACTTTAATCGATTGAGTGCAGATTCATCCTCAAGGTCTGCAAGCAAAATAGGAAAAAAACATGAAGAAACAATAAGAGATGGAAGAAAGCCATTGAAAGCAAATAAGCAATCAAGTCGAAATGTTTTTACATATATCGAAATATCTGAAGATTTTGGATAATAACAGCTTGAACACATTCACATTCTGCTTATGACGCGTTCCACGAGTTGATAAGTGTCACGAATCATTTGATAAACATTTCGGTAATGAAAAATCTTCTCATCAAATCAACTCACTAACGCTTTCATCGTCTTCCATTTCTTCTTCAATTCCCATACTGCAACTTCGTTCATGTTCATCACGTTTGGTGATGGTGTCATCGTCAACGTCGACGGAGTTATTTATGGTTTCTTCAGTTTCGGTTATGCTACTACTCGTAATTAAAAGATTAAATAGATCAAAAGCTTTTAATGTTATCTTATAATAAAACTAAACCTTATTGAGAGTGTTTTGTCTGATTTCCTTTTCTCATGATCAATTATCGAATTATCTGTTTGAGATTTTCTGCGCCTTGACGACATTCGACGAAGAAATTTTCTGAAACTTATTTTTCTGTCGATGCTCTTATTAAGAGATAATTCTGAAGCACAATCAATATCTCTTGACTTTAAGTAGTCTGATGCAGTAACTGCATTTGGATTAAATTGAACTGGAGATGAAATGTTCCGTGTTAACGGTTCCTTAGTTTTTGCTGACACTGCTCTTGGTTGAAGTGAAACAACTCGAAAACTGTTAGGCTTTTTGCGTACTTCTGGCATTTGGTTAAAGTCAAAATCGTTATCATTACACTCATCAATGGGTAATGGTAAATCCGACCATAAACGAGATCCAAACGAGATACTTGATGTCCTTTTGAATGGCGTGTTGTAAATCGAATTATTCTGAAAACGATTCCAAGGCAATGGATGAGAAAGATTAAAGTGCCGTTTATAATTTTGGAGATGATTTAGGAGTAAAGCAATGTAATTCGTTTCTGTTTATCGTTTATTTATGAACCTGGTGTCGCCAAGATTTATTCGCTGGTTAAAAAACAACGTGAATGAAGAAATTTATGGAGAAACTTAAAAAAACATTTAATGAAGAAAGATTCTGAGTAAAAGTAAATTTAACTAAATCATTTTTTCTGAATTTTTTTTTTCGAGATCGATAGAAGTCACGACATGTGATTAATGATTAAATGAGTGTTAAGTGAATTTAAAATGATGGTCCAGAAGTCGAGAGAAAACCATAAAATATCAATTAAAAGCTACTTACCGTAGACAAATTATCTCTCTCTGGTGAGGGTCGTTGTTGCAATAAACCAATTCGTGAAATGTTTTTGAATAGTTTCCATCGTTCTCTTGCACTTCGTCCTATTGGACTGTGGAAATTTCAAGCATAATTTATTGATTGTGCAAAAGTAAATATAATGTTTAATAATAATCTTTTATTTATGGACGGTAAAAGCTTTCCACAACAATATTTAATCATATTAAATCATTACCTTAATTGACTTTCTTTGGCATTCTCCTTGGCAATCGCCAAATCCCATTCACGAATTATTGCCGGATCCCTTTCTTTGACTTGATTCATGACCCAGCTTACTCGAATTTTCAATTTTTCTATTGCAATCAGCTTTCAAATAGAATTAATTGCCGATAAACTTAATTAGTTCATATTGTTGCTTAAAGTCAAAGTTAAAACAAATTTTATGTTGAAAATTTTAATTCGAGTCAATAATTGGCAAATCTAAGTTCGATTTTCGGAGTGACTCTTAGAAAAAATTCAATAATTCTGGACTCACATAATCGGCATTATACACTAGTTGAGTTTTCTGAGTCACGAGTATAATTGTCCGTTTGTATTTGGCCAGATTCAGCTTTAGGCATTTCTCTATTATCCATGAAACGACTTGATTATCGAGCGATGATAATACATCATCCTGCAAACAAAGTTCAATGAATATTTATTTGTTTATATATCGTTAAACATACAAACCAAAATGATCACATTTGCTGAAGAATAAAAAGCTCGAGCAATGCATTTTCTCATCTTTTGTCCACCAGATAAAGTCATTCCCCTCTCACCGACTTGTGTTAAATCCCCGTTGGACATTATCTCGATGTCAGATTTCAAAGCACATGATTCAATTACCTCTTCGTAGCGTTTTGGACGGTATGATTCACCAAAGAGAATATTATCACGAATGGTTCCATTCACCAGCCAAGGCTGTTGCCCTGCATAAGCTATTGTTGCATACATATTACGATTACCAAGACGATTACTATGATTATTAAGATTATTCTCTGAGAACTTCATTGAACAACCACTTTTTCTCACCATTAGTGTTCCCAAAACACTAACTTCTTACTTCTTTCGTTCTGATTTTGTATGAGTAAACGCAAAATTAAATCTTTTTTGAATGTGCTAAAAGTTAAAGTAAAGCAATTTTTTCAGTCTTATTGATCATTTGCAACATCCTGCTGTTAAAAAATGGAGGAAAATCCCATTCCTTGAATTTCAACGAAGACCAAGTTTAGCTCTGTAGTTTTTTTCAATTGTGAAAACAACCCTTGCATATCTGCATGGAGGGTAAATAAATAATTGAGATGGAAATTCATTCTTATTTTAATTGACAAATTTATAGAAGAATATCTGTGAGCAAAGTAGCAACAACAGAAAATTATCCATTTCGACTCTTCCTGTTAGTTACTGTAAGATGTTTTATTTCATCACAAGGAATTTTTCAATTTTACTTACTAAGAAATTTTAATAAATAAATATAACAATTTTTATGAGTATCTAGGTATCTGTGAATTCTTTTTTTTTCTTTTCTCTATATTTGAAAACAGTTTTTAGCTGAGATTTTGGGCTTAAAACATTCGTTTCACAACTAGATAGCTAGCAACTGTTAAGTTTACAAAACAAAATGGAGCTGAGAAAATTTTAGAAAATTCCAAAATATATAAAGTTTGTTTTTTTCTTTTACATATGTAAAATCAATCGAAAACGAATTATTTAGGATGTTAAATATTTTAATTAATGAAAAAACTAGTTTTCTTTTAATATTAAAAAGATGTTTCCGCTTTTAAAATTGCGAGCTGAAATTGTGAGTTTCACAAAAAGACAGCATAAGTCAACATTTTAGATATTTTCGTAAGAAAAAATAATTTATGAAATTTATCTCTTTCAGAATGTTCATTAATTATCTCTGTAGTAAATCCAATATTCGGCTACAAATTTAATTTAGAGCTGAGTATAATATATTTTTATTTCACCTAATAATACATGTTGAAAATTTCAACGATGCAAAAAGCACGTATACAGCTTGTATGACCCAAATCCTTTTGGATTATTCAAATTGTAATTGGTTTTTTAAATATTTAAATTTTAATTCAATTCCTTTTTACTTGCACTGAATATTGTATTTGAAACTAATCAGTTTACTGATATGCTTTAGCTAGCTATTTAAATGGCATGTTTTCATTTAAATAGGAAACAATTTTATCTTTTAGAGTTAAGCCTAAGAATTAGAAAAACTATAAATTTTTTGGCCAAAATTTCAATAGCTTATGTGTCTACTTAAATTATAAATCAAATTTCATATTTACATAACACATAAGATTGATTTAGATAGAGATTTTATTTCACACGTTTGAATGCTCCAAAACTCATCAAGTATAACTCTGTAAGCTTCCATAAAAAATATTTAATGGATTACAAAAAGTAGAAAACGGATTTTGATTAAAATTGCATCAAATATTTTGTTTAATGTTGCGGATAAATGTGCAAGGACGGTTCTGGTGTAGAATATTCTCAGAGAAGAAAACTTCAACATTGTATGTCCAATAAAAATGGATGTGGTTCTTTTGTGTCGTTACAATTAAGAAGTGAATTAAATTGATCACTGCTATAAAGTTTAACATGTGGAAAAAATTGAAGTACTGAAAAATGTTCGAAGCTGACAGCGGATTTTGTTCTTCTATAGGGAAGTGGACCAAACTAAGGATCTCATGAACTGTCGTTCAGATTTGAAAAACAAATTGATGTCAAAAAATGCTTCATACAGTCTTCAATAACTTCCTAAAAGGAAATTCATAATTTGTCCACGAATTCCCCAATGTGCAGCTCCAAGAAAATATCAATTGTCTTAATAAAAGGAAATAAAATATTAAATTATAAATTGGATAATGTATATAATATTTTATGAAAATTATTGTTATTATTTCTGAAACAGATTGTATTGTATATTATATTTACTTTGAATGTTTATATTTTTAATGACTTTTATATTTTATGAATTAGCACTTTTCCAGTGCAACATTCGAGAACTATCTAAATTCTTAATTGATTTTGATAATGATTTAATAAAAGATATAGGAAGGTAAGATTTTTCAAGCACTAATGCCATAAGAGCCATAAGAGCTGTAAATTATTTTTCTTTCAAAATTTATGCTTCATACTCTTGAAAACAAGCATTAACATTTTTATAGCTCATCATTTTCCGAGAATCTTTATGAATATAAATTTTTTTACTCTAAATTAACTTTACGCGCCCACCCCGCCGTTGCCCTTATATTTTTTTATGCAAGCATAAATCATTTCGTGTAATTTTAACGTTACGTAAACAAAGTAGCAAAGCTCAAGAGCTCATCGGAATTTTTTCATCGCACAAAATGCTGTAATAAACAATGATGATAATAAACAAGAATACATCAATGTAGAGGGACGATATCTCTTTTCGGATTTGGGAGCAACATAAGGATTACATGACATTTGATTTTATTACAAAGACTTTGTTTCGAGTCCATTTTTAAGGTCACTTTGAACCACTAAGTGATAATAATTTTCTCCGTACATTCAAGCGACGGTAAATAAATTAATACAAAAGAGACTATTTATTTTAATTTGCAAGTTCGCTTTCATTTGTTTCACTTGTTAGATTTCTTTCAATGAAACCCAAAATCTTCTGTAGTAATTGGTATTGTATGATTACATGTAGCAATATAAGTTTTTAGTTATGTAATTTAGAATGAGTATGAACAATAAAATAAATAAATAAATAAATAAAAGAAAAAAAATTAGTAATTGTAGTCAGCTCGAACTAACACTTGTAGATATTTCAACATACAATTTTTAAAAGGATTTAAAAACAATAATATGTATGAAACAACATAGAAGAATTGATATTATTATTATTAAATTTGGTTGATGATCTAAAGGAAATATAAATGTATGCATATCTATATGCTATTTGCACTAGAAATAAAATTAAAGTTCCTTTATTAAATATTACTAAAGTTAAATATATTTAGCTATTTAAAGTTCCACATTTTTCTTTGTAATCATTGTCATTTCTTTTGAATATTGCTTTAAGTTTTATTAAAAAAATTGACTATGAACTGTTAAGTGATTTATGAAAACTAAATTATGGCATTTATTGAATAATGTTTAAATAAAAAATTATCTAAATATGAAAAAGGCTCATATCAATTTTTGGATTGCTTGCCGCTGTTGGACTTACAAATCTTTTTCTTTTCAATGAGATGAGAGTAAATTAGAGAATAGAAATGACTAAATACGTAGTATGGAAACTATTCCTGGAAAAATCATTCTTAACTGAGAGAACCTTGTGTTCATATTAAAAATATCTAAATAAGTAATATAAATAATAAATTGTTCTTTGAATCAGAATATTACACTGCTGATGGATAGCAAAATCATTCTTATGCTCCCAAATCCTTCAATATTCTACATTAAATGATATTACGGGAAAAATGATGAACATATTATACCCTTTGTAAGATATCTCTTTCTATTCTGATCACGTTCAATAATTTTGAGCCAAAAATTTTTTGCTTCATAGGTGACCGCAATATTTCTTATCTCGAATATGATGTTCGTTGTTCTTTGAATAGTAAAGATCTTAAAATTAAATAAGTTAAAGTAGGTCTGTCTTTAAATATAAATTCCTTAACTTAGAAATTTCAATTCAACTCATATTAAAAATGCAATAATTATTTATATCAAAATATAATATTGAGTTCTGATATCTTTTGATCCATGTATAAGAAACGAACTGAAAAAAACTACATCAGATCTTTTAAAGATTTCAGAGCTTCATTTTTTTATAAGTGACAAATCAAGCCAATTTCAAGAAAAAAATCTACAAATATTTCGAAAATAGGTAGTACGAAATAGTGGAAGTGAAAATGGTGAATGTCATAATAGTTGATGTGATTATGGTGTCAAATATTTTAACATTTCGACCGTTATAAACATATGATACTATATAATCGCATGCACGAAATAAGTACACTTATCAAGTTGTTATTTAATAGATGTTAAACATATTTTGAAAAGTACTAAAAGTAGATTTGTAAACAAAATTAGAATAGAATTTTTATAGATGGGATTAAACCAGTCAGATCAAAAATATATCATTCTGTACTAAATTTAAAACAAAATGAAAACAATGAATTATTTTAACAATTAGGAAGTAGAGATATCAATTCACCGATTTTTTGAAAGCTTCGATTAAGCGAGTAATCGAATAATCTTTTTTATGATACTTTTATTTGAGAGCTTGAAATACAAACATATAGGTATAAAGTTTCATAGATTAATTCTTTATAATAAGATTCTATTCAATTTTATTATATTTGTGAGCTCAAAAATCATATGCCTGTATATTTATTTTTAACGACAAAATTGAAAACAAGCTTTGATGTTTACATATCTATTTTAAGTTTCAA
>CVRI01000036.1:390338-413741 GCA_900005825.1 Clunio marinus | reverse complement strand
TACAATTCTATTAGGTAGATTTGTGAGCTCAAAAATCATATGCCTGTATATTTATTTTTAACGACAAAATTGAAAACAAGCTTTGATGTTTACATATCTATTTTAAGTTTCAAATGAATTTTTGAAAGCTCCGATTAACCGAGTAATCGAATAATCATTTCATGATACTTTTATTTGAGAGCTAGATACTTATTTTTATTTAAAATTCATACATAGGTACAATTCTATTAGGTAGATTTGTGAGCTCAAAAATCATATGCCTGTATATTTATTTTTAACGAAAAAATTGAAAACAAGCTTTGATGTTTTTCATATCTAAAATTTTTAATGAATTCTAAAAATTCCAATGAACATTAAGAAGTTTAACTTATCTATGTATAAGACCATGGTGAAAAAACGTAAGGACTTTGTTAGATACTTTGTCATAATTTAATGTTCAGTTGATTCTCGCATAAATAGATTTACATAAATATTTTGTTATGAAAAATCTTTGGGAAGAAGAATTGCCATTCAGAAAATAACTATTGCCTTGATTTGTGTACAAGAACACTTTGATGTTCGCAATTTTGGAAATACTTAAATGAACTTGACGGATAAGTTATAAGTAGCATTTCGGAACATTTCATAAAATTTTCTTCTTTTACCATTTCAGCTTCTGTGGGGAAATAAATCAAAAGTCAATAATTCCTGAGAAACTTTCAAGTATCATACTTTCAATGATTGATAGACAATTTTTCTCTACTTTCCTAAAAACCGAAGAAACTGTAAAGAGTAAGTCAATTCTCTTTCTTCTTGGTCAATTGATTGTTGTTTGCTGATTGTTGAATAAGGACGAACTAGTTTTGAAAAAAGTGATAGTTTAACTTAATTTTATCGATTATCTATAAAAATTTGTTCAACAATTTTCATTTTTTTATGTGAGAATTATCTATTTTATGTTGTATATCAAT
This sequence comes from Clunio marinus, assembly GCA_900005825.1. NCBI lineage: Eukaryota > Metazoa > Arthropoda > Insecta > Diptera > Chironomidae > Clunio > Clunio marinus. The sequence goes on along the minus strand of CVRI01000036.1, from coordinate 412,791 downwards.
TGCATATTAAAGCTTTCTTTTTAATTTTCTTGGATATTTCTAATAAGTTTTGACACAAAGATTTTTTCCCACAAAATAATTTTTTATTTAAACAAACTTTCAATAGGAGCATCTGTCTTATTTTCCTTTTTTATTAATAGAACGGTTTTTAGTATACTGTGAATAGTAACAATTAACTAGATACACTTAAAATGTGAAACTGTCTATTAATGATTGGCTATTTTCCTTTTGAACAAAAATCTGTTGGTTCTGGTTATAATTTATAACTTAGTTTAAAAAAAGCGATCCTTCACTAATAAAAATAAGTAGATACCTAATAAGAAAAAGGAAAAACTTTTTAAATTTGAACAGACGAAGCTGGCGAAATGAAGTTTTTAAATTTCAAAGCATTTTTTCCTTTTTATTTTTTCATATGCAACAACTACACAAACAAGAGTTCATGAAAATCGATGAAATGCAAGTGAGAAAAAACTTCAGGCAATCTTATAAAAAAATGAGTTTCATCCTAAATACATCTTTTTCTACTTTAAATTGCTTTCGAGATTTTATTATGTAATTTAATTCAAGAAAATAGAACTGCTTTAAACTAAATTTTTGAAGTTTTTATTGAAAATATCACACAAAAGCAATAAAAATACAATTAAAAGAATATTTAATCAATGATATGCACACGGTTCATGTAAGTTCATAAAGTTTAGTTTTCCTTAAAAATATATAATTTAACAATGTTGAAAACCTAACTTTTTTAAACAATTTAAATATTTTAAAAAGAAAACAAAATTTCTTCACAAAGACCCAATTCAACACATTTCCTTTAAATTATTAAATAAAATTGTGATGAAGAAAATTTCATCTCTCATCTTAAAAGAAACGATTTGTCTTAGCGATTCATCAGGAGCTAAGATGAAATTATTAAATAAAATTTAAGGCTGAAGGGAAAAACAAGATAAAGTAAAGTAAAATAAAATAAGGAAAAAAGGGGCTTCTTCATATAATAACGCCTTTTTCTTGATGGAACTTTTTTTTTCATTACTTTCAATACAATAACTCGTGAAATTTAACTTCATGCCCCTTTGAAAGCTAATTTCGTTTGTATCAAATTTTTCATTGTCCCAGAAGAGAGGTTTTGGAAATACAATGAATCGTATTGAGGGTATTTGTAAACAAAAGGCAGCTTAAATAATTCTCCTGGAGCTTCATATTAAGATTAAGGTTCTGACATTCAATTGATTCATACGTATGAAACCTGATCATCAGCAGAAGAAAACTTTCCTTTCTTTTATTTGATTTTGAGATGAGCGAAAATGTGGGACGGGGAGACGATGAAAATTGAGAACATTCACTTAGCAAAGAAAACAAATTGAGAACATTTCGTAAAGTTGATGAGAAAAACGGGCACTGTAAAACCAAATTGAAGAACAGTTTTTCTTTTTCTTTGTCTCAAAAACAAAGAAAAGGTAAAACAAATTAAGATTGAAAACTAAATGAGAAATTTTCCATCAACATGAACATCAAATTTCCCGATCCTATAGAACCGAAAAGGCAGCTTTGTAAAATGTAACAGAACAAAAATCGAGTTGAATGGAATTCTTTAAAAAAACTTCTATTTAAATCACATTTTGTTTCAGATAATTTTTGAAGAAAAACCTTTTAATTGAAAAGAAGCTAAGTTTTGTTAGCACTGAGGTGTTTAACATTCAGCGATCTTGCACTTCATCATGAAATTGGTATCTAACTTAGAATGAAATAAATTTGATAATAACAAAAAATTAACAAATAAGTATTGCAACCACTTTCGAATACACTCAATTCACGAATCTTTTTATAAGTTATATGAGATTCTCCTGATGTTAGAAATTATTCAAAAATTAATTAATAACAATTCATCATCAAACTTTCTTAAATTCGAATCGTGTTCACCCATCATCATCATTTCTTTATAATTGAAATCTAGAAATTTAAAAAAAAATTCCATGAAATGTTTTTCTAACTCAGGTCATGAATATTTATTTGAATTTATGATTGGTTCCATTTTCTATAAAAAATATCACATCGCACTATTAAATTTTAATATTTCTTGTTCACCTTCAAATATCTCAAGTTTCATTCCATGAATATGGGAGTAAATTCTCAGCAGCTCTTTATTAAACTGTATTCGGTCTTTGAAAGTATCCTGATGTAAATTGCAATGAATCTAGAGTTTAAATGCTACCTAGATGTGGTACAAAAAACCAATGCCTTTTCGTGTAACCAAAGATAAAATACAAGAAATTGGTGTGCTGAAGGTTTCTTTGCTTGCGTAAAGTTTCAAAGAAACTTTAATAAAAAGTGTTCTAAAGTACTTTAAATCCTATCATCACATGAAAGTGACATGAATAACTTTCGTTTCAGGTTCTGTACATGTTGCAATTAACTCCCTTCTTGTTAGATTGGGAAAGAAAAAGAGAGTACTAAAGACTGTAGAACAGATTGGTCGTGAAATATGATTTAAAATGTTTCTTTTGAAATTTAAAAAATTATTATTCATAAGGTTAATTAAAGTAGATGAAACATTTCCTTCAAAGAATACAATCTGAAACTTAGTTTGTATTTTCAACTACTTAATAAATATCTACTTCGAAGACATCAATTATACTTTTCACTCCCTTCTCAACTAAATAAATAAAGAAGAGAAATACAACTAGAGATACTTTGAATAAAATGTTTACTTTTGAGAGATAAATTGTAAAGGAAAATTGAAGCAAAAATAAATATGAATAAATTGATGTCTACCTAGGTATAAGAAACAAATATAGAAGAATCAAAAATTTTAAACAAACTTTTGATTGTAACTTTCCAGTTAATTCCCTTTTCTCTGCAGGCGATAAATGCTGGAATTTTATATAAATTTGTACTTAGAATATCTAGTTATTGCTGAATTTATTATTTATTCATAACAACTCAACATATTATTTATTTGATTCACTGAAGGTAGGCATGATTAAGGATCATATCTAATTGAAATTTTTGATATAAATTGAATTAGGAAAAAATTAGCAATGATTTTTGAATAAGCAACAAACTTAAAAGTTTAAAAATTGAAGTTGTTTCCACTACCAGCACCACCAGAGTGAGAGCTGAATTCAAGAGAATCAGCATTAACTTTTGGTGCCAACTTCTTTTCATCCTCATCATCGCCATCAGAAAAATATGCTTCGATAATTTTGTAGGATTTTTCATAAATTTCTTGATTTTCGTGTGTCTGTAAAGCTTCAAGTTTGTCAACTACACCAAGTTCTTCAAGCATTATACAGAAATTCTTTAATCCATTGGCTGCTTCAGCAACACGAAACAAAGCTTGGAGTCCATTGAGTACGACGACAACTGTTCGAGCATCTTTGGAAAGCAAAAGATCAGTGTAAGGTTTAATGACTGGATATTTCTCAATCATTTGAATTATTTGAGCACTTGTACCACCACTAGTGATGTTTGTAACTGCCCAAACAGCTTCACGTTGTGCTTTAAAATCCCCACAACGAAGAACATGCAGAATTGATGATAATATATCTGATTCAATCACTTGCTGAATTTGATGTTGATTGCCAGCTACAAATAAATTAAGAAATTTCATACATTATTCAATTAAAGCCAATGATACAAATACTCTCACCTGTAATGTTGCTTACTGTCCATGCAGCTTCCTTAATGATGTTACTCTTTTTGTGATTGAAGAGATTTTCTAAGCATGCCAAAACATTGCATTTCAAGACAATGTCAGTTTGTGTGTCATCACCAGTGACAATATTACCAACAGAACGTAATGCTGGTGTGACAATAGCAGGATCATCACATCCAAGAAGCCAAACTAAGCGAGGAATACAACCAGAATCAACAACAGCCTGGATTTTTTCAGTCGTATCATCGGTGACATATGATAATGCCCAACAGACATCAGAGAGAATCATTTTATCGTTATGATCTAAAAGATTGGCAAGAGCTGGCAGTAAAAGCTTAACTTTATCAAATGATGGAGTTGGATTCTTATTTCGACACAAGTTAGACATCAGCCAAACAATATTACGTAAAAATGACAATTCCAAAGTATCAGATCTTATTAATTGAAGCAAACATTCAACAACTCCATTTGCCAAAACAATATCCCGAGCCTCCGGTCCATCCCCAGCAACATTCCCTAGAGCCCAAACGGCTTGCTCAGCAACATTCGGAACCGGAGAGCAAAGCAAAGCAATAAATTTTGGAATAGCTCCAGCACTTATTACTGCTTTTGTTTGCTCTGATGTGCCTGAAGCAATATTTGTTAATGCCCATGCAGCTTCAAATTGGATTGCTTGACTGAAATTATCATTAAATTTATTAATCATTTGATGTTGATTTGTTGAAATTCTTTAATATCTTCTTACTTTTCAAAATCACCAAGATAGTTGATTAGGGTTGGTACAAACCCTAAACCAATGATAGTGTCTATAGGAGGATTTTTTTCCCGACTAAGCATTTTTCGCACAGCCTGAACTGCTTGAAATTGTAGCGTTGGATTGCTATGTTTAATATTGCCTGTTATTTCATCAATAGATAAATTAATAATTGGAGACTGCCCATTATTTTCTTGCAAAGGTGAAGTCGGCTCAACAGTTTCAATATTTCGTCGCTTTTGTAATTGATCATCTCTTTTCGCCTTGCGCAATTCAATAGAAACTTCTTGTCGTCGTTGCCGCATTTCCTGAGATGATCCAGAACAATCAGTTACGATATAATAAAAATGATAATACACAGAAAAACTTACTTGAGAACTCTTTGAATTGTTTTTATACGAATTTATTCGAGTTGATGGATTTTCAGACATGTTTTGAGAATTAACTATTAATAAAAGATGCACAAAAGTTATTTTATTAAAGACAAAAGAATCGAAAATTGATGCCAATCATCTATTTATTTATAACAAAAAATATATTACCTGAACAACGTTTTTTCGATAAAAAATGTTTGTATAAGATCAAGAATATTAACTGAAAGTTTAAAGTATGCCTAATGGGTACAATTTTGCAATAAATTTAAGTTTTTTGCGTAAGAAGATCGAAATTTTAAATCATCCGTTGGAACACACTTATTGAATTAGTAAACGCACTCATCTATAAAAAAATGCCGAAAGATGGCACTAAAATCAGCTTTTATAATTTCCGTGACATTCACTGATTATATTCAAATTTTGAAAATATCTGTTACAAAGTTCTAATTTGAAATTTTGAACCAAATAAACAGGATGAAGGTTCAAAACTTACAACACAAGTTCAAAAAGTGTCCGTCACAAGTTCAAAGAATTTCCCCTTATCCTTAGTCATTTAAAATTTTCCTTGGAGTTCGGATTGAATGGGAAAATCCATCCTTTTTAGATTCGAATTTCAAATGGAGGACAAATATATTTCGGTTTTATTTTGTTTTATCATGGTTCTAAGTTAAGTTTCATTATTGTTTTGTGTAGATTCAAGTGTAATTTGACGAATTTAATAAATTATTTCCCAAGAAAAGGAAAGAAAGCTTGTGAAATTCATTGTGAGAAGAATGGTAAAATTTCAAGCAAATATTAGAATGAATTACTGAGTTTATACAACCTGAGATCTTATTTTATATTATTTAAAGTGTCTCATTTGACATATGAATGCAAGTGCTTTGTGAAATAAAATATTGATTGTAGTTCAGGTATCTGAAAAAGCTATAAAAAGTTACAAATTTCGATGAAATCATAGTTAAAGGAAAGAAAAATCCTTACACTCACTAACACATTGAAATAAAGAAAAATGGAAAAAAAATTGTACAGAAGTTGTCTCACACGATACCAGATGGAAACATTTCCTTTTTATGAAAATTCTTAAAATATTGCACTCATGTGTTAGTTTCTCAATAATATCTTTACTAATTTTAGTTTTATTAATATTAAATTCTGAGTATATTTTTCGTGTCTCATCACAAAGCCGCATTCCTTAAATTATACAAAAATAATTATAAAATATTTTCATATTTGTGTACATCTTTCATCAAATAACAACAAATAAATTTGACTATTTTATCCAACCAGCAATTGTGCTCCTCAAATTGATATCTAAATTAAGAAAGGAAAATCATTCTAAATGTCAACACATTTGGCATTCATTCCAGAGGGCGAGCGAAACAATTTAATTAAAGCAAATTCAATTAAAGTGTTAGTGAAAGCATCACAGTATCAAATAATTTATAAAATTTGAATTTATAAATTAAAGTATTCATAAGCTAACGAAAACGTAGCCAAAAACAAAGGGAATACTCTCCAAGTCAACATAATGCAAAAAGAAAATAAAGTACCATCAGAGACCTATCAGTATGTGGGGCCATACCGATTAGAAAAAACCTTGGGCAAAGGCCAAACTGGTGAGTTCAGCATGACATTATAATTTTGATTAAATATATAAAGATATAAAGTTGATATTTAAAACCGAGCTTAAAACTTATTACCTAATTTGTATTAAATATTAATTAAGAGACTTCTGATAAATTGACTTACATTATCATAAAATGTTTGTTTAAATATCTACTTTTTTTCTATCTACTTGAGCAACTTACATATGATACCTATTTACATGAATTTCTTGTTTTTCACTTGACATGCATCACGAGTAAATTGCATTTTCAAATAAATTAGAATTTATTTATTTATTCTTCTTTAATTCAAAAACATCAAAAAGCATTCTTATGAAATACCTAAATCAATTGTTAATAAAAGTAATCCTATGTAACTTCGAACGTGTAATTTCAAAGTTTTCATATCATAATAGAAATTTATTATGACTGGAATGATTCAATCACTATTTGATTAGATTATTACAAAAAAAACTCACACTGTAGTAGATATTTTTAAGTCGATTGTTCATCAGAATCAAAATTTCTTATTCTTCAATTCCACAAAAAAGAAGAAGAATAAGAGTTCGGCTTCAATACTTTTTTGTGTTGTCATATCGATTTTCTTTGTATTTCTCTTTTCGATTTCATTTTACTATGCTTTGTTTTTTTGCCATCATTTTCATTTAAAATAATAAACTCTTTGTTGCTGCTTCTCAATATAAGATACTAGAAGAAAAAGTGAAACAAATCGTCTAAAAGACATCCTGTTGAAAATTAATTTTATATCTAATTTGAATTTTAAATTTTCGTGTTACCTTAGAAGCTAAGAGAAGTTTTCAATTCTCCTTTTCCACTTACTCTCGGCTATTGTATAATTTATAACAAATTCATATATTTCCCTAGTTGCCTATATTCTTCGGATTATTTGTGCAGTACATATTTTAATGTTTCATGACTGCATGGAACATGTATATAAAAACTTGAAACATATCGACTGTAGCTACATTTTGAGGGGTAAATCAATACGGAAGTGAACAATGAACTCTTGGGCCTAACTTCTCACAAAGTTTGTCTTGCTACGAGACATTTAAATAATTAAGTGCGTATTTAGTTTAGGAAAATTAGAAAAATTATGCATTAAGATTTCATTGTGATGGTTTTTGCTTTGTTGTTATTGAATGTAATTATATTTGGCGTCATATCCTCAAACAAGGTCAATTCAAACACGCAATCTTTGACACCTACTAAGATCCAATCATTTGAAGAAAACTTTTACTAGAAGTGTACAATTCATCTCACCAATCTTCCATTGATTTAAGTCGATTTGATCAACTTTATTTTACTTAAAGTATACAATTGCTTTTATTAAAAAATCTTCGAAAACCTTCTGAAAAAGTCAATTTGAGCTAAATAATCGCTAAATAATAAAATAGATCCATCTCTTAAGAAGATCGATAAGCTGCTGTGAAACAGTGAAACTTTTGCTTGGGAATTTTGAACCATTGCGATGCATTGCCAAAAATCAAATCAATTACTGTCAAAAACGACACAAAGTTTTGCTTTCAAATATATTGCCAAAACAGACAAATGACTATACAATAAGGTTGATTTATATGCGCTGCATCGACTTTTTGGCATTTCATTCTAGAATCTGATGATTTAAGATTTATGTTAAAAAAATTTGGAATGTATTTGTCGAACAAGAGATCATGTGTTCAAATATTATTTGTAGGTATTCCTTGAAAAATCTCATTTCCTTACACAGTTTGTTAGTGTATATCAACTTTAAAAGATTTAACTCATCTTCAACTGTTCGTCTTACTTTTATTTTTAAAGAAATGTTATTGCCGAAAATAAAGAAACAAAATCTACTGATAGAATCTCTAAAAGATTTCAAAGTGATTCAAATACCACTTATGAATCTTATCTCAAATGATAAAAAGAATTCGAAAAGGCTGCTTAAAAACTTCTTGACGAAAATCTTCTTCTTCAAATTGGAAAGAATTGAAAAATATTCTTTAAATTTTTATCTTATGGAAAGAATGAAAAATCTTCATTATATAATAAAATTTCTTTTGGATTGAGGTCCTAAACACCAGCACTTTTAATTTTATGTCATGATGTATCCAATATTCAGACGCCAAAATAAAACTCATGAGAAATATCGTATTTTCAAAATATAAATTCTGTATCTTGAATTTCGGGACAGATATTTTCATAATCGATTCTCTTATTTTCTCAGTCATATTTGCTTTTCAAATATCTTTATTTTCGCTGCAGCTTTTATTTTCATGTCCTCGAAGCGCTACCAAAATTGGCATTCGGTATTTTAACATAAAATTGGAATGTTTTTTATTGTTTTATGAGAAGGTGGAGTTCATTTAGCTTTACCATTTAGTTAAAGGGTTAAATAAGTAAAACTGGAGAACGGTGGTAGGAGCTTTTTTTTAAACTCAGCGAATTCGAATAGAATCCATTTATCTTTGAAGATCTTATATAATGATGTTCATATATTTTATTTGTCAAGATGAAACTATTGAACTGCTACGAGGGTTTCTTTTCCTTTTTTTGCTTTTTTATTTTAAATATTTTACATTTTTATTCTTGATGTATTAATAATACTCAAAATAACTTTATCACAAACTGAAATTTCATAGGAAATTAATTTGTGATAATTTGCTTTCAAACTTTCACAGTGAACATTTGATTGGACAGTTTGAATAAAATCAAAGCCACAACATAAATATTCCTATCTACACGTTTCAATTCCATTTTCCCTTTTCTTTGTTTACTTTCCTTTTTGATAATTTTAGGCCTCGTAAAGCTTGGAGTACACTGCGTGCTTGGGAAAAAGGTCGCAATTAAAATAATTAATCGAGAGAAGTTGAGCGAGTCTGTACTGATAAAGGTAAAAATGACCGAAAGCTTCTTGTAGCGACTTAATTAATTTCTTTCTTATTGCCAAAGGCAATCAATGTCAATGAGTTTGTCACTAAGAAGCTTTTATTACTCTCACCTTTAGGTTGAACGAGAAATAGCAATAATGAAATTGATTGATCATCCACATGTTCTAGGCTTGTCAGATGTTTATGAGAATAAAAAATACTTGTAAGTGTATCATATAAAAATGTAGGCCAAGGCTGAGCGTGACAAAGCTTAAAGGTCAACGCAATTTAACTTCAAACATGCTAAATTTTACTTTTTTTGTTTTCATAGATATTTGGTACTCGAGCATGTTTCCGGTGGTGAGCTTTTTGATTATCTAGTTAAAAAAGGTCGATTGACACCTAAAGAAGCACGAAGATTTTTTCGTCAAATTATATCAGCGCTTGACTTTTGCCATTCTCACTCGATTTGCCATCGTGATTTAAAAGTAAGAAAGAAAATAGTTATCAATCGCACGAATGTCACATTTATTTAATTTCATTCATAGCCGGAAAACTTATTACTCGACGACAAAAATAATATCAAAATAGCCGATTTTGGAATGGCTTCTCTTCAACCTATGGGGTTCATGTTGGAAACATCATGTGGTAGTCCACACTACGCTTGTCCTGAAGTTATTCGAGTTAGTTTTCAATGCCGATTAGATTTTAATTTCTTGTAATTATTTGAATGAAACGAAAAAATAATTGCAGGGGGAAAAGTATGATGGTCGACGAGCGGATGTTTGGTCATGTGGCGTTATCTTGTATGCCTTACTAGTTGGTGCTTTACCATTCGACGATGACAACTTGCGACAGCTGCTAGAAAAAGTTAAACGAGGCGTCTTTCACATACCCCATTTTGTTCCGCCCGATTGTCAGAATCTTTTACGAGGAATGATTGAAGTGAATCCTGAAAAACGACTTACCGTAAGTGTCAAATGTCGATTGTTTTCTTTCTTCATCTAATGATATCTTTCAACAACCTTCAAGTTATCGGAAATCAACAGACATCCTTGGGTTACAGCAGGCGGTAAGAGTGAACTGGAACTTGAACTGCCAATGATGGAAGTCGTACAAACACACGTGATACCGTCAATTTCAGCTGTTGATACTGACATATTAAATTCTATTTGTTCTTTGGGATGTTTCAAAGATCGGGAGAAATTGATTCAAGAGCTTTTAAGTCCACAGTAAGTTTTCATAATTAAAAAACATCAAAATCTCTTTAGAATTTATCACAATTTTCTCTTCAGTCACAATACAGAGAAAGTTATTTACTTTTTGCTGTTGGATCGCAAGAGAAGACGTCCCGCTGTTGAGGATGAAGAAGAAATCAGTCGTGCAAAAACGGATGTCATTGATGTTATGGATCCACCGCGAAAACGACTCGACACATGTAGAATTAATGGCAACACTAATTGTACTTATGGTCAAATAAGTGAAGGTTCGCCGCTTCAACCGCGTCGTTCTACGTTTAAGTGAGTAAAATAATTGGATCTCTTTTTTTTTGACAATAACAAATTTTGTTTAATTTATAAGCAATGGAAAGAACTACAGTCGTCGATCACCGTCGTCTGCACCATCAACACGTTCATCATCTTCATATCATCAGAGCCCTACAAGAGGTATCACCATGAATTCTACTCAGGTTTTGAGTAAGTGTAAGTATCCAAATTGCGATCTTATTAAACATTTTGATGAATATGATTTGCAAACAATTAATGAATTTGCAGCTATTTTGCGTCCATCGTCACCTGCATCTGCCACATCATCCCCGTCACGTCATTCATCTTACAGTAGCTCGGGTCGCCCAAAGACCCAAATAACGGATCATTCTAATTCATCTTCATCTCATTCTAACAACAACAATAATAATCTGTCCATAACATCGACTTCATCATGTACTGCATCGCCTGTGCATCATCGCGCCAATTCAGGTCCAATGATTGTTTCAAATTTATTCAGTGAGGGTGATCAAATGACTCAATCGGCAATTGTTCAACCAGCCTCTCCACATTTAAGTGCAACTATAAACTCCAATGCTCCAGGTGGACCTGCAAGTGGCGGTCAGTTATGGAAAACACGATTAACAAACATCAAAAATAGCTTCCTTGGCAGTCCACGCTTTCATAGAAGGAAAATGCAAAGTATGTTATTTTTTAAAAATGTATCAGTTTGATTTGTAATGCCTTCTTTCATTTTTAAAGTTTCGACAGAAGAGGTTCATCTTACGCCTGATTCGTCACCTGAGCTGACTAAAAAGTCGTGGTTTGGAAATTTAATTGCGACGGAAAAGGATGAAACATTTACAATTCTTGTGAAAGGAAAGCCTCTGTCAACAGTAAAAGCACATCTCATACATGCATTTTTATCTGTGAGTTTCTTTTCTATTCTTTCGAAAAAGTGCTGATCTCATTTAATTAAATGTTTAGATGACTGAATTATCGCATAGTGTAATCTCGCCTATGTCATTTCGACTTGAGTATAAGAGAGGCAGCACCGGGCCTACAATGGTTCAGCGCTATGTACGCATTCAAGTTGACGTCAATCCTATTTGCAAACAAGGCGATGTTGCCGATTTGTTATTTGCTATTACATTCACATTGTTATCTGGTGAGTTAAATTATTTTTCTCAATATTTCGATGTTGACAATAAGCTTACTTTTTCATTTTACAAAAAAATAACTTTTTGTATCATTTGTAGGCGTGTGAATATAAATATTTTATAATGCTCGTTCTTTAAAAAGATTTTATTCACTTATAGTTCTTAGCATCCTGATCTCACAAGTCTCATAACTTTCTATCAAAGTTGAATTGTTGCATCTTTAATACTTATCTCAGATTAAACATGCAAAAATATTTATGTTGAATTTTAAATAAATTACATTTATAAAAATTTGTATAATAACATTGAATCAATACACATCTTAACAGATAAAAACATTCATAATAATAATTATTTCATTTTCTTGCTAATTTTTCAAGGCAACATTCGTCGCTTCCGTCGAATTTGTGAACATATTCAAGCGCAAGTGTGCTCGAAACGTTATCCTACGTCAATGAATAGTCCAATGAATCAAAAACCAGTAATTATGCAACCAATACAGCAACAACAAACGCCACAATCGATGAGTACATCGTCAAATTCAGCCGCTGCATCAGCGGAAAGTATTTCTTGTGGCTCTGCCGATTCAAGTGATCGATTGAGCTACCGTGAACGCCAAAACGAAACAGAAAGTGAGGTAGAAACATTTTTTGACTGCAATACAACATTGGCAAAACCACGACGTGCATCAGCTTCTTCAAATAAAAACAGTGATGATGGATCGCCATCATGTACGGCGATCAAGTCCGTTAGCTCAAGATAATTAATTATGCCATTTTTTATGCTCCTAATATCCTAACTCATAAATTAATTCACAGAAGTAATAAGAATAAATTGATGCTCTTAGTTAATACATATTTAAATAGATGAGATATTTGCGATGAATAGCAAATATTTTATTTGTCTTATAAACATCCTTGCTAATTACCTAAGCCGAAAATTTAATTGAAACAGAAGAAGAGTGTGTAATTGTTGAATAGACTAAATTATCGATTAACTATTCTCTTCTCATTGAATTAATAATCAATTGATCCCACATTTTGGAGTCTTTAATCAATGTTGTTGTGAAAATGAGCGCTTGATACCAAATTGTTTAAGTATTAGAAACTGAGTGATTATTTATTTTATCGTGTCTTGTGTCGTACTACACAGGCTGAAGCTATCAAATGATTCTAAATCATTAATGCATTCAGCAAATTTTCGCATCATCTTATTGACGACATTGAGTAATTTTAATCTCAGCCTCTTTTTGCAAATTTAATTTTTTTTCTTTTAAATTTTATCGCAAGAAATGTTGAAGTCTGGTGCAATGCGTATTTGTAACAGAAATAAACGGAAAAGTTTCAATTTATTGAGTCTCTTGAAATTGTTTATCTACTATTTCTATTTTCTACGGCATAAATGCCTGCTTGTTTCAAATATTTGAGAATGTTTACATTGGCTCAGAGTGGAAGATCTAAATACAACATAAGGATGATGAGAAAGATTGATTATTGATCGTTTTGAAAACTACAAATGTCTTTAAAAAGAGCATAATGAAATTGTTTGTCAACAAATCAGATCCGTTGACTCCAAAAAATGTAATAATAATAATAAGTAGAAGGTGAAACTTCTTCTGAAGATCTTCACCAAGTTACGGATGTTTGTCCATCAATCAATAATTTTCTTTCACTCTTAGTCAGTGTTACTATATATCAAATGAAGAATATTCTTATCAAAAAAGTAAGATCATAGAAATGTTTGTAGCCTCTTTCTATTTATCTAGATAATTCAGATTTTGTATGTTGTCGCTTTGAAACTTTTTGAAATTAAATTGGAAAATGTAAAAGGGCAGCATTTGGGTCAAGAGTTGAAATGGCATGTCACCTTAATCTTACCTGATTTAAACATTTTTGTTCTCTTGTCCTAAATATAATATAAATTGAAAAATAACACAATTGAATCAAAAAACGTCCTTATAATTGCGATTATTCATCTGTAACTTTATAAGCCATTGAAAAACATAAAACCTAATAAAACCTAACGATAATTGCAGATAAATTATCTGTGTAATAAATGCGTTAAGTAATTATTAAATTCAAATTAACCAATCCAATTTTTGCTTCATAAATCATTTCTCTGCATATTTAGTGAAGGTTTTAATAGTGCGTGGGAAAAATATTTGCTAAACATTCTTCCCTTTTCTTCATACAAGCAAACTCCTTTTCAACAACCAAGAAAGAAAACCAATTAATAATTATTCATTGAAATGCTTATCTTCTCTGAACATAAATTTAAGTTTTAATCTGGAAATGATATTTAAGCAGTTTTCAGAGCTAAACTATTTTTCGACGACTAAGGGAAAATAAATCCTGCAATAAAACAATGTCGTAATACATAAAAATTTACGTAATATTTTTGTGCAATAATATCCATAGCGAAATGAAATATTTTTATGATGCGATTTAATGATTTTTCTATCAATTCAACAAAGTATTAGATATGTTGAATAAACACTCAGAAAACATGATACTCTAATCAGAGAAACAATAACAACTTTAAACATAAATAGATGTTACATTTTGATTTATTCTGCTAGAAAATGTTTCTTCTTTTTTATTTATTATTATTTTAAGCAAAACATTAAATGCCTGTTTACAAAAGCAGTGGAAATGTTATCTACACATCAGACCACCTCTTAAAACGTCAACATAATGAATAAAAATCAAGCAAAATTATTAATTAGTTACATGATATTTAAACTTTAAACACAAATAAAAATGAAAATTATGGGAAAGATAATTTAAATGCATTAATAATATAATTTCAAACAAAACATTAAATCGATAAAATGTGGTTTAATTTAATGTATCAATTAATTAATAAAACAAAGCTTTATTACATAAAATTATTCAAATGTTTTTCCTTACGCTATCGGGGTTTATCTGTACATATTTTCAAAAATTGAATTATCCATCTATGAAAAGTTATTATGACTTAAATATATTCTGAAAATTTCTATCAGACATTTTGTTTCATTAAAACATTTTTCTAGAATTATTTGTTTCATTTGAAATTGAATCGTTTCATTCGCTATCTCCAAGCTGCATCTTGAAACATAAAATTTTCAACTTATCAGAGTTGTGAAAGGAAAATGTTGGGAAATATCATACGAAAAACGTCGACAGATTAATTTCATTCGAGAACATGTTGAAGAAACTTGAGATAAATATTATGAGCTGTTTCAAATCCACTTGAGACTCGTCAAAGTTAGAATTATACTCATTGACTAATGATGCGGTGTTGAAAGGGAAAATGTTTCGTACAAAAAACATAAAAGTTCAAGAACGAACTGAGATTTATTAATCTTTTCTTTCAGAAAAATGGAAAAAGCTAATTTCACATTATTGTTTGGACAGCTGTTGAATCAAATATATATTGTCATAAGGAATAATAGCTTGGTGAAGAGAAATATAATCTGAAAATAAGAAAAATTAGTGCACGGACTTAAATCACCCGATGAAAGTTGAGAACTTTTTACACTCGAAGAAGCAAGGAATTGTATTGGGTTTTCTTTTTTGCTTTGATGGTTTTTCACATCGTTTCCAAGTTTCTTTGAAGCTGAAGCCTGAAAAACTCTGCGGTTTTCAAAAGCTCTTTTTCCATGTCCCTAGCTATATTTTTTCGGCTTATTAAACAACAGCACGGAATTTTATTTTATTTATTTTTATTAATTTTTTTTCCTTTCTCCGGGGTTTGCTTCGGGCTGCTGTTTTCTCTTGTTTATTTACAATAAATATTTTTTCCATCCATTTGATTTTCCTGCTATATTTTCCTATCTTAAGTAAATCAATTCAATGACCTGGAGGTAAAATCTGACGCTTAAGAATGATAAATAAATACTTGCTAATTTCTTTCAGTTGTTTACATTTTGATCTAACATTCATTGTAAAACAGCCGTCTCTTCTTTGAAAGGACTGATTTACATATATTTAGATAATGAGTTCATTTGTGAAAATCCTTAAATGAATTTAAGCACCTTTATCAATGATCGAATTTATTTAATTTAATTATTAATTTTAGGTATGTCACTCAGTGATTTCACAATAAATCCATTACATGCTGTGGATGGATATGAACTTTAAGTATTATGTAAATATATTAAGTATTTCCATTTTTCAATATGTAACTATGAAGAAATTTTTGATACAAAATAAATTAAAAGTTTTCCTGTATGCAGCAAATATTTAACATTTGTAGAAATCTCTATTTCAATTGCTTCCGCCTTTGGATTACCTTTAACAATTCCCTCTTAAAATAAAACTCAAATAGGATATGAAAATTGAGCACATGTTGTAAAACTGGGTTAAGCGAGACTAGCATTTTAACAGAAAATATGTGATAAAATGCAATTCCAAAACATGTGATAAAACTCCTTTTTTATATGAAAAAATGCACAGAACAAACAGAAATGACGGTAAACAATTAAGCGAAAATAAAAAATGTAGGTTATTGCTCTGAAGTTTAATATTATGCTTTTATGCTTATGTGTACATATAGATATATTTTTTTGAAACATGAGGTAGAATTTATTTATTCCATGAAACGTTCAACTAAATATTTAAACTAATTCTGGTATTAAGTTAAAATAAAAGAAAAACATGGAATATTTTATTTTTAATTAAAGCTTTAAAACCGAAAGCGTTTCCCCTTAAAACTTTTGCTAACTAAGTATTTCCTCGTTTTCTTTTCTTCTCTACTCCTTATTTGGATAAATTTCTTTTTCTTCACATTAAATTAAAATTTCTTTTTGTTGGCAGAAATGTGAAAAGGTTTTCATTAACTATCTATTTCATGCTCAGACTCTTCCATTATCACATCGTGCTTTAATAGCAATACTGGAGATTTTATTTGATTTGCAAACGCAACTGGCGGTGGTGGTGTGTTAGTTGGCAGTTGGTTCTGAATGTGATGGTTATCTGTCGAGGCTGAGATTGTAGGCACTTCTTGAGTTCGATTAAGAAGGTAGTCCAAATCATTAGAAATTAAATTCAACACACCATCAGCATCTTCAGTGTTATTATTGATTAAATTATCGCAATAATGTTTACCATCACTGTTTGTTAATGTTATGATGACTGTTGGTGTTTGAAAAATTTCCTGCTTTTTCACCTCCAGATTGTTATCACGAATCCCAACGATGCTGTCTGGTGATGAAATGAAGGAAAACATTTTTCAATATTCTTTCCAAAATGTAAAGAAAAACAATCATTTTTTATTACCTTTTGATATTCCTTGAAGAATGTCTAAGCATTTTGTCGAGTTCATTTTTTCGGTTGAAAAGCCAGCAGGCATAGTAGCAGAACTATGGGCAGTATCATAAATGCTCATCATATTAATGTTTTTAAGCTCATAAGAACGTGCCTGCGCATTTAGATTCACTGGGATTTCTTTCCCAGTCCCGGATTTTGTTAAATCAATTATTTCATTAGTGCAGATTTGTACATCAGCTAATCGAGGATGAGAAGTATGTCGAATGGTTGATTGTTTTTGCGAACAGGAAAGTAAGCTTGTGGTGGCTTTGGAAGTTTTTGTGTCGATTGGAAAGCTAGATATTGTGTTTGAAAAAACTTTCATCGTCAAACTTTTGTTATCTTTTTCCATGTCCTGGCTCGAATAAACTGTAAAATTGAATAAAGCGAGAATTATGTAAATGAATTTGAAAATTTACGTCGCCATCATCATTGATGAAGGTCGTTGAAAAACTTTTTCTTCTATTGGTACAGGAGTATTTATGTAAGTACACACATTTATGTACATCATGTGAAAAGTTTCAAAGAAAATATTTATGATAATATGAATGGAGAAACATTTAAACTTATTAATAAGAGATTCTCACAGTTTAATGAATTGTTTATCGTTGTCGTAGTACAGAAATCATCGAGGCTATTTTTCACACTCGATTTGTTACTGCTACTTGTTGTCTCTCCTACAGCATAGTTCTCAACTTTTATAATAAAACAGAGTATTATCATTAAACCCTATTGAATAAAAGAAGAAGAATGAAAAATAATGTCAGCAATCATCATTAGCATTAGTCTAGTTTGGTAAATTATTAATTATAAATTATGCAGTAAAATTTCTAGATGAATTTGTCGCAAAATTTTATGCTTCCAATTAAAGTTTTTTGCATCATTTATTTATAACTGCAAGCTTTCTCATATTCTTAACGAGGACGATCGAAAGCAAAATGTTGATGGTATCTATCAAGTGTTCATTTAAGCGTTAAAATTTATGAGCATCTGATCTGAAGCGAATGAAATAATATTTTGATGGGGAAGAAAATAAAGAAGGGAAGACAATTTGAATTTATTTTTCATATTTTATCGCACAAACTCAATTATAATGAACTTTATTAAAAAAAGCTTATCAGAGGAATTTTCCTGCAAATAATTTGTGATTTCTCCATGCAATATTCGATAAATTTGAGACAAAAAAATGAGAGAAAACCAAGTTTTCCTTAACTTGGAAGTTTATAGCTTGTGGTTGGAAGAACTTCTAACTTTATGAACTTTTCAAAGTTTCATAGCAAAGAAAAACCGCATAAGAGAAAAAGTCCTTATGTGAAAAAATGTTTGACGCAAAATTATTGAAACGTGTGTAGAATAAAAAAAATGAAAAACAGCTTTTTATTTTATTTCATTTCATCCAATGTTCAACTCAAATATCTACCAAACATAAAATGAAAAGTTAAAGAGAAAACCTAAACCGAGAGTTTTTTATAAGACCCAAACTTGAATAGGTGAAATTAATTTTTTCGGGCATCTCTTCTACATTTTTTTTTGTTAAATCCACCCTGCTTATCTTATTTTCTAAGGAAAACTTTTCGCTTCCTTATGGACAATTCTAAGGGGCAATCGAATTTACGGTAATAATTCAAAGGAACTATGTAAGTCTTCTCAAACCAGTTTTCTATTTTAGAAATAGAATAAGAAATTAATTCAGTTTTATGCAGAGACTGTCAATAAGTAATAAATGTTGTCTTTTTTACGGAATTTTGTTTTCTTATAAATCATTTCAACAACGCGACTCACGAACAGAAAAACTTAACTCCCAAGCCTGACATTCATTTCCATTTTCTTTTAATTGAAAATTGAAAATTGTTCTTTTTAATTTCTCTTACCAACAAAATTGATGTTATGCTGAACAAATAACTGAAAATGTTTCCACCCCTATTGAGATATATGAGATAAAACATGTGGGAAAGGAAATTGATAGCATACAACAATGCAATTCGGTTGAGAAGTCCGATTCTGGAAATAAAAGTGAATTAATTAGTTTTCTATGAACACTTTTGTGGTTTTCACTATTAAAAAAATATTTTAGATAATATAAAATTTTCAAATTAAAATTTCAGTCCTGTTATAAAAAATAAATGAATATCGTAAGAACTTTCACTCACCGTTTCTTTAATGTCAATTTAACTTTTTCATATTTTCTCGACAAATAAATGAGATGTTTCATAAGCGTGACGAAGAGTAGTATGAAAAGGAAGAGAAGAAGTGATTCGATGATTGTAAAAATTATAAAATCTGGAGATGAATATGCAAGCCACCAGTCGTTTAATCGGTGTCCAATGATTTGATAGACCATCGGAATGCACATTGCACATAGTATTGGAAGCAACCAACTGAGACAAATGGCACTCTTGACTCCACGATTTGTTGATGATAGCTCTGAAAATTTCATTACGGCTTTCTCTTGTTTCCTGATTGAATCTGAAGGTGAATGGTTGTGTTCGGATGTTTCAGTCACCGTCTGAGAGCTTTCTGATGATGGGTTTGTTGTCGTTGTGGTGTTAGTTTTAATTGATCCTTTCTTCATGGGAGATTTTTGAATTGTGGTTGGAATCTTTGATGCCATAGTGAAAATAGCCGATGACTCAATTTCCAATTCTGATTGAATTATCAAAACAATAGCAACGAGTGTTGATGAACTCAGTAGTAACACTGCAGCAAAACTTGAGCTTAATAATCCCAACCATTCCTGAAATTGATGAAGCAAAATGTTGGTTTAGGGTGCTTGTCCATTCTTTTCTTTTCCGATTATAAAAGTTTCATTCTCAGGTATCTAAGTACTTGATTCAGTCAACAACCAAACCTTTCATCAAGATCGAAAACTCTTTGGAGAAGTTTGAAACTTGATGATTAACACAAAAACTCGCTTATACTCTGTCGAAAGTTCTTAAATTATATGAACAATTGTAAGTTAAAATCGATTGTGAAAGTTAAACGCTACACACAAAATGTGTGATGTTATGAATTGAAGCAAAGTATTCGACTTTCCATATCTAGATTAAAGTACTACGTGACTCATCTTGTACGTGATGAATCCTTCTCTATACTTGAATCACATTTTTTTGCTTGTTTATTTTGTTAAAGCTCGTCGTAATTGATTTGCTTTTCTTTCTTCAACAACAACAACATCATAAAAAAAGGAAATTGTCAGTCCATTCACGAAAGCGTATCCTTTTTTTCTGCTTTTTTGTAAGTTCACAATATCGTAGACGTATACGTCAGTGACCAGCACTTTTTAACCCGATCATAAAACCATTTGTTAACAAGGCAATTGAGGGGTCACAATCAGTTGATTTAATTGGTCTCATGGAGTACGAGGAAGAGAAATGAATAAAAAATAAAACATCTAAATATATACATTTTCAGACGGAAAGACGGAAAAATTTTCATCGCCGGTCCCAAACTAGTTAGTAACAATAACAAGATGTCTCTAGTTCAATGAATACGGAAGCAACTTCACAACTTGTCTAATGAAACATGAGAGAAAGAACAGGCAAAATTGTCGGTCTCGTAATGCGAGAAATACGTAGTCTTATTGTTTTGTGAAGTTCATGCTTTTGTTAAATTACGTTAACTTAGATACTCTTGGGTGCGAGAATTGTTTACGTACGCAAGTTATGTACATTCTCACTCTTAAAGGCTTTCTTTTCTCTAAACATTTTCTTGCCCTTTTTTCTTTCATTCCTTGCACAACGAAAGATACGAAGTGTTCGAGCGAATTTTGCTGAACATAAATTTTGTTATCTCGTCTGTTATTCTCTACTCTCTTGCCAACATGATTTTCCATTCTTCGGCATGTTATAATTTGGAAATCGTTCATTGAGGGTCAATTTCTACGCCTTTTGTGCTTTTATCTTTGTTCCAGTATAAATAATCCTTTGTGTATTTGTGAAAAAAACGCTAATGAAAGATATTATGACAAACAAACTTATTCATCCGAATATGAAGAATACAAAAGAACGTTTGAATTAAGGATAAATATTCCCTTAGGTTGGTCGTTTTGTGATTAACAAATAAATATTTATCTGTTTGCCAAAAATTAGTTCATGATTATACCAGACCATAAAAAAAAACGATGCATAGCTTTGTAAGCCCTTGGAGAAGCTACTTAACATACATATTAAGAAAAATTAGGAAAGTAATTCTATCTCACAATTATCATTTAATTATTTAATTAATAAGTTGATTAAGTCTTCAACTTCTCATCGAAAGTTTGCTGACATAGACAAAATCACGATGAGAGTCGCTGCGCTATAAAGAATATTCTCTCTTATCTCTAATGTGTTCCAAAACCCATAAAAATTATTTTATTCAATGAATATTTATGAAATATTGCTGCGGCATTAAATATCAATACATTTTGCCCACTCCAGTAATAGTAGCCGAGTATAATAAATTCAAAATTGTGAAAACTGATACAAATCCTGATATATCAAAGTCGTTTTGGTCGTGAAAGAAGCATAACTCATCTGTCGGGGTGCTGATATATTTTCATATACATATATCTATGTTGGATACATACGATATGGTATGGTCATAAAACTTTCGTTTAACACAAAACCCATCTACGCGAAAACAAAAGTTTGGTGTTTGCAAGAGAATGCTGATGAGTTATAAATAAATAAGCTATCAGAACCATGATGTAATTCTCAAAATTACTTACAAACGGGTAGAATTTTCTGAAACAAATCATCATGGTTCATGTACTTTGTTGTCGTCTGAAATGTCATACTAATAACTAACGTTGCTATGCGAGTGAAATTTACTTCTTCTTGCTAAGTTACTTAATGAAACTTTCACTGTTTCCTGTTTGCTTTCACCACAATAATTCATGTTTTCTGTAGCACAGAGAATTCAGTTTGATATTAATGAAAAAATTGTTGTTTTAGTTCTTTATTGTTTCTTCTTTTGTGCTTTGAAATTTCTATGGAGTCAATAAAAACCATAGCCACAACCCGCTTGCTTGCTTGCTTGTGTCTCTCTTTTCTCTCTCAGCTTGGCTTGGCTTGGCTTGCCACATTTCTCTCAGCTTGCCTGCTTAGCTTGTGATCCGGATATCTCTCAGCTTGTTTCTCGGCTTGCCTTGGCCTTCAGGATATTTCAGCTTGCTTTTTCGGCTTGCTTTCGTGTCCCGTGACTATGCATTGTCCCCACTTCAACTTGTGACGTCACTTTTCATCAACCCCATTTTTTTCGTTTTTTTTTTTTGGGGTCGA
>CVRI01000036.1:358872-390271 GCA_900005825.1 Clunio marinus | reverse complement strand
AAAAAAAAAAAACGAAAAAAATGGGGTCGATGAAAAGTGACGTCACAAGTGGAAGTGGGGACAATGCAGACTCACGGGACAAGACAAGCCAGCTCACCAAAGCAAGCCGAAGAAGCAAGCTGAAATATTCTGGAGGCCTAGGCAAGCCGAGAAAACAAGCCGAAAAAAAACTAACAAGGCAAGCTAAGCAAGCAAGCTAACGGTAAAAAAAAGGCAAGCCTAAGCAAGCAAGCGGGTTGAAAGTAAGCGGGTTGTTCCTATGATAAAAACTAACAACACAAGGCTTTCATTGAGTTTTGCTTCAGATTTGCTACAAGTTGAACAACGATAGTATGTTTTTAAAAATTATTTTCATCTCTAATGAAAGCGGCAAAAAAGTTAATTACAATCAGGAAGTATGAAACGACAGTTAAGGTTGATTTAAGTAAAATATCAACACTCGAAACACTATATTTAGACCATTTGATGTTTCCAGTTCTACGGAACTTGTTGAAAAGTAAAAACTTTTCAATTAGAGACTGAATTGATTTCAT
The DNA here is from genome assembly GCA_900005825.1 of Clunio marinus. Classification (NCBI taxonomy): domain Eukaryota; kingdom Metazoa; phylum Arthropoda; class Insecta; order Diptera; family Chironomidae; genus Clunio; species Clunio marinus. Next base: position 389,738 of record CVRI01000036.1, on the reverse strand, counting down.
TATTTTACTTACTTGAGGCAAAAACTTCAATAAACTGAGAATGGTTAGTGACATTGTTGCTGTAACCGAAAGGCAAAACTGCAACAGAGCGAAATTTATGCTGATGTAACATCGACGAATGTATATATTGGGTAAAAGTATGACAAAAGCGATAGTTGATTGAAGGAAGCAACAACCACAGCATACGATAACCACCATTGGAATACTTGGAACCTTGATTGGAGAAATCTATATAAAAAAGAGATTATATTTAATGAAACTTTTACAACTATCTAAGTCTTTTTTATCGAAAAACTTACATTATAGCTTTTTTTCATTAGAAGAACAACAAAAGTTCCTGAGAATGGACATATACATCTCGTTATGTTTTCCATGAGATTTTCTGTGATACAAACATCAGTTCTCCAGCTTGGTTCGTAAGAAGCTTTCGAATCAAAGCTGAAATTAAATGAAATAAGTTCATAATTTATTATAGAGATAGATATTCAATTTTTTTGTTGTTTTATGTGTAGCAGAAGAACTGAAATCATAATAATAATTCTAAAAAAGGAAGCTTAGTAAGTTCAGTTCTTTCATGAATTATTTACCCGCAAAGTGGAATCCATTCATTGCTGGGTAAAACTTCATGTTGAAAAATAATTTCAACATGCGCTATATTCAATGGTAAATTGAAATATGTGGTTTTACTCTTCTTTCCGGAACCAGCAACGTTAAAGAGCCACGATGAAACAATTTTCGAAGCAGGAATATAGTTTATTTCTGTGCCATAACTATATTTATACAAGATGATAATAAAGTGAAAAAAAATAGTTATTAGATTTATGTATTCTGTTTATTATGTATGCATGTTTAATGCTGTTGATGACAAATTCGATAGAATAAAAAGAAAAGTATAACAACTACGATTCTAGTGGGATAATCACACTGGATTTTTAACTTAAAAATTTTAAGTTCTGAAATGACATGCAGATTCATTCGTTATGCAGTGACATTATATATGCAATAAGTAAAAAGAATAATTAAAAACAAAATATTGAAAACTCTCAAAGCAATTTTAATTTGCTAAAAGCTTTAAAATCGAATTAGAATCGAATTTTTTGTAGCAGCGAAAAATAAAAAGGAATCCATATTTGTTTTTACGTGTAAGGGAAATGCTTTTAGAGTTGTTATCACATTGCAATAATTTTATTTTTTTAGGTATGTTTTAACAAAGATCTAAAGAAGAACTATGCAAAAAATAAAAGATTCATTGAAGTCGAAAATATTATGAGATGTGGAAATAACTTCATTTTTTTCGTTGTTAGTGAATATAAGAATATTTCATATGCTTTTATTTTAAGTTGATGCACAAAGGCGAAGAAAATAAGAGCGTTACCGTTGAAGTATTAAATAAAAGCTCATGTTTTATTTATGGCTGAGATGTTATAACAGAAATGACAACAAACGAGAAGCACAACATAAACAAGGATAAACTGAATGTGTACGCATGAAGCATAATGAATCACCATTGCCAGCAACAGCAAGTAAGTCTTTTTCATATTTCTCATGCAATATCTGTGAATCTGAAGCTTCAGACAAAAGTTATAACACAATATCTTCTAAATACGACTCTCTTGCACATTTTCATTAAAGTTACCTGTTACGAGAGAAGTACATTTTCGGCAGGAAATATGTAAGATTCCGATAACTAACAATGCTTACAGTGAGACTTCCATTCGCGATTGCATCCGTGAGAATCATACTAACATCGATTTCCAAATAAAGCTGATTCGAAAACAGTTGATCCCTGCGGAAAATGAAATAAAAACGAAAGATTTTTCTGATTATCTACACAAACAAGATTGATCTGTTTTGTTATTGCGATGATTGTATTCTTCTTATTCCGATAACCATCAAATTTCATAAGAGAATCTTTTTATTTGCTCAAAAAACGCCAGAAGCTTGTTTATAGTTTGAGCAAATTCTCATATCAAAGCGAACCTAAATCTTTATGATTGTCAATTTACATATGAACATGTTGAGTTTCCAACCTACTCTATATTTCATGTTGCTTCAAAACATAGCACATATTGTAGGTACTAAAGAGTTGTCAAAAGAAATGAAAGAATATCATCAGCCAAGCCAACCCAGTTGACGTTGCTCGGGCAAATGTCGCAAAATTTTATTTACTTTTTGAATAAAATTGTGATAAAAACTGTTCGCATGATGATTTTTATTGTAGAGTTCCAAATTCAAGGCGGTTATGATTTATTTATACGTTTCCACTCCCAGTAAAAGAAAAGGAAGCATACAAAGATGTATGAACATATATCTGAAATCGTTCAATTCGAAAGAAAGAAACGGAAAATTTAGAAATTGTGAAAGCCAAGCGACGAGTGAGATTATTTGCGACATCATCTGACATGTGAATGACAAGCTTGTGTTAAATGAAATCACTATTTGTATGTAAGATTTGATGCGGAGGTTATCAAAAGCAAGGCATGCTTCACTACACTTCTCACGTGTTCCTCCAAATATTTATTCAATAGAAAATTGCATTACATTTGCAGCTGTCAAACTTCAATTTCAACGCCTTTCGTAATCATGTTTACTTACCCATAAATTTGGTATGAAAATGGAAGAGTTTTGATATTAGCTTTGAATATTTGAAGAGATTTAAGTTGTCTCATAGGTGAAATAGATGCAGAAGAACTGATGGATTTTTGATTAATAGATGAGGATGCCGGCAAGACAAATGACGTTGTTTCACGATTAACTGCTACTAATTGCACCAAATCTTGTAATTTTTGTATTTGCTGTGCGTTTTGAAGAAAATGAGAACAGATGAATGATAAAATCTTATTATTTGGTTATTCAAATCATCATGAATGTGTCAATTTTTAAGTGAAATTGATGGTTCAATTTACCGATGGCTTGTTGAGTGAAGTTTCGTTCAATAAAATGGTGTCGATTATTTTCAATGTAATTTCGCATGCTATTTCCTTCTCATCGTTGTCATCCATCAGCTGTGAGTATTCATAAATCTGAAACCAATAAATCAATAGAAAATTCTTTTTGAAATTCTGTAAGCATTCTCTCTATAAGTCTCTGATTAATTGTCATGTCGTTCTGCTGCCATTTTTTGTGCCATTCTTTTCTTCCCATTTTACCCTCGCAATGTCATGTTAGGAAATCTTTATCAATAGCTAATGCTTTCTCGTGATTCAGTTGAAGTGAATTTAACGATATTGATTTATACAACCGATTGAGTTTTGTGTGTAAGTAAAAGAAAACTCTTTGGCATTTTGAATCAAGTGTACACAAAGCAAATAAGCTTGATTGAATGAACCATATAATCTTAAAAGCCACATTGTTGATCATAGGAGAGATCAAAGGTCTGAGTGCCATTAGCGTTTGGTATTTTGGCTACAATTTTTCTTCTACCAGACAAGCACTCAGAAGAAACCAATGAGAATTTTTTCGTATATAACTATTCAGTTAGCATAAAACCACTTAAGTGTCTGAAAATGAATGTGCGTGCATGCTCTCATTTCTGGGCTTGATGTGGTACTTGTCGCTGTCAGCCACATCGTGAAACTTCAATATTTTCTCCTTCTAAACGTTTATGTTGATGATGAAGGAGAATCCGACCACAAAGTATGTAACGGCCTTAAAAACAATTTCTTTCTTCTCTTTGCCCAAGATAACGATCATAAAAAGAATAATTTTTCAAAATGAATGTACTGTCATGTTTTAAATTACCGTTCAACATTCGTCTCTTTCAATAAGAATCTCGTGAGGCTGCATGAATGACTATTCTTATTTTAGTGTGACGAGAGAAAGGGATATGAGATTTATCACTGTCATTGTGGCAGCTTTAAATAGCTTTTAAAATTCAATGAAGAAAGCCAGAACAACTCGTTGATATTCTCAAGAAGGGAGCTCGTGAATTCTAAGATTTCACTTACTGCCTTCATCGTATAATCATAAAACAAAATGTATGTGTTCAAGAAATAAATTATTTATGCCCTTTTCAACAAAAAGAAACGAAAAGAAAAAGAAAAAGTGAATCATTTTCTTCTAAAATCTAGACAGAAGTTAGTCAATATTTTCTAATAAAATCTTATTGTCGAGAACGCGCGCCGAGCGTATAAGCTAACAATAAATAAAAAAGTCTTTTTAATATTGTTTGTTGTTTCTGAATCTTTTTCTCCACAACAATAGAAAGAAAAAAAAAGAAAACTTCCTTCTAAACTTAACAAAACTCCTAAATTATACTTCGGTTGACTTTGTTTGCTCAAAAAAAATTATCATAATCATTTTATTTTTCAAATTTGATTTAAAAACATGAAAATATTTAATGTTACATTATGAAGTTACTACTAAGGTAAGTAGCTTGTTTTCTCTGGTTATGAAAAGCGATAAAAATAATATAAAAATTGATTGTAATTGTGTCGAGAAAAGTCAACTTACATTTTGCAGCAAATCCAGAAGGTATCCACCCTCTCCAGGTAAAAAATGGTCATAATGATGTAGTCCATAGTCGAGACATAGTCGAAGCAAAGTTGATGCGTTTGTCTTTTGCAATCCATTTGTAAGCTCTTCAAACTATAAAGTGGTGAGAGGAAATATCAAGAAAGAAAATAAATGATCTTTTAAGATAAAGAATTTGAAATTGTTGACATGAAAAAAGATAACAAGCACTGAATAAGGTAGCAGTTTGAAGGATGGAAAGAAAAACAAAAGATTGAATATCAATATTGTTTGTCAAGGAAAATCTGTTTGGAGAATAGATCTTGGGATAAGTGTTCTCGAAAGAGAAGATAACTTTGCACTAACTTTTCTCCTTCACATGTCTACGTATGTACATACTTGGATCTATATATTTACTTAAGTATCATAAGCGTTACGTGGTGGAATCAAAAGTGTTACGAATCTCCACAGTCATTGTTTTCGATAAGCTTACAATAAAGAAAATTTCAGCATAAACTATAAGGATTAGAGATTCCACAAACTTTCTTTCTGTCTTCTTTCATATGTGATGAGCTTTAGTTTGAAGTTGATAAATCGCTTCCAAATCTTAAGATTAACAAAAGATAAGGCTTTAATTCGTAAACATTGCTCGTCTTAATTCTGTTTCCTTGAAAAGGGTTTTGGAAAGAGAAAATTCAGAATACGGAACATCCAAGAACAGACAGCAGAAAAATTTATAAAAAGCTGAAAAACTTTTAGTCAAGACACGTTTAGTCCGTGTTAAATTTATGAAGTGAACAGCTGTTGAGAACTTATTTTAAGGTATGTCAGCAAGATTACCTCAAATGAAACCCCAGAAAGCTCATGATGGATGCAATCCGAAAAATCTGGATTAAGCCAAACAGATTTGTTATAATCTCGCTGCTCACAAAATCGTTGAGCTCTGCCGTTGTAGCTCATTGGACAATCATTTAACACTGGTGGACCCGACGATGTCACTAGCCATTTAATTCCATATGATGTATCTTCGGGGCAAATACTCATTGACTCTAAATCCATAACGTTAATGTGAATGCTTGTGGAAACTGAAGCTAGAGAATTCGATATTGAACATGAGTAAATAGTTGATTTGTGAATGTTTTTTATAGTCAAGATGCTCCCATCAGGATATAAATCTTCCCACATTTCAAATTCTGGATCTGAATGAAACAGTGCGTGATTTCTGGTCCAACTGTAGCCAAGTTTTTCTTCCAACTGGTTTTTCTGCGTAGCTAAGCATTTTATTCTTATTGAGCTCCCCCTTAAAAGTGTCGCGCTCGGTGGTTCTAGCCTAACTTCAGGAGGTTCCAAAACCTCAATCTTGATTGTTTTGCATAGCTCGAGTCCCCAATCGAAAACCTTTTAAAAAAGTTATAAAGTTAACTATTATATAAATAAGGTTCAACATTCTACAGAGCTTGAAATTGTTTAGCGCATCCGATTACATCCATTTTGCAGCAACATAAATCGGAAATTATAGGGAAGCTTTAAAGAAAAGAGTAGTTTTCTTCTCTTTTGATCATGTAATTGAAGTAGGAAACTCCACAATATTTAGCTCTAAGATGCTTTTTTTCGCTTTAAATGACAACATTTGAGCGTTTTGTTCGCTTCTTCAGACAGTTTTAAAAAAAGGTTTTCAAAGCATGTTGCTGTTATTTTCCCAGCATAATCTTCAATATAACAATAAAAAGTTTTTTTTTCTTCATTTTCTTCTTTGCTCAGAGTCTATTGCTGAACTTTAAGACAACATTCATGGAAAATGCTAGCGTATGCCAATGTGGTTGTCTGCAGATAGGATAACGTTAATTCAAGTTTGTATTTTTGTGAAGCTTCAAAAATACAATATGAGTTTTAATGTTGTTTCATGCCAATTAAAATCCATCTTTATGCAAATTTGAAATGAACTTTTGTTAAAAAAAATCCTTCATTTTTGTATTAGATATTAACATGTTTTTGTATTTGCAACGAGTCACGGAAGCATCACTAATACAACCCCCCAGTTTTTTTTCCTTTAAGTGAAAAACTTTTCTGTTTTCAATTTAAAACTCACTTCTCTTCACGGAAAATTGGACTTCATTCTTCTAGGAAGATAAGCTTGTTTTACATACATCGTAGACAATCTGAAAATTTATGTTCTCTTGCAGCTTCCATCTACATTTTCTGTCTCCGTCGCTCTACGTGAAATCTCTTTATCATCATTCAGCTGACATTCATGTTATTTAGTCTGTTAGAGCTTCTTGCTCTGCTATTTTTATACATATTCTGAGCATACGTACATACATATTTGCGTATCTCGTCAAAAATATGCTATTTAATTCATTTTCTTACAATAATAAGGACCGAACGTGAAAATAGAATTATCATAAGATTACCATAAATCAAGGAATGATCACATTTACATATATTTACGGAAGAATAAAATGAATAAAAAAAAGAAGTAAAACATAACGTTTCATCGTTTCATGGGAATGGAAGCATAAATCAAATCGTAATTTAGCAATAACTCCTTCTTTTCTGATCTATTTGTTCTTCCTCTATAATCATTACTTTTTATGATAAGTCGTTTCAAATCTTAAGTGTCTTTATGTTTCGCAAATGGAAAAAAGTTAAACATCCCCAGCTTCAAGAAATAAAAAGAAATTTAATTTTAATTTGGCTTTTAAGTACATTCATTGTGTTGTGATCAAAAATATAAAAGATTTTGAAAATCAAAGACTTTAACTTTTTTATGTCTGTATACATATCTAACTTGTACTCGGCAATCCACTTTGGTGGATAAGTAAGAGTTCAGTTGATTTCATGAATGAATCATTTTAGCTTCAAAGGAAGCCATTTCGAGATGCTTAACAGATAAATTTATAAAATTCTTCAAAGCATTCCGGCAACAGAAAAATCCGTCAGAAATTCCTTAAACAATAATGGCGTGATAAAATATTTATAAGAAAGCAAAGGCCTTAAGGAAAACGTTAAGACGAAAGCAAGAATATAAACCTTTATTCTATTGCCTGACTCAAAAGCTTTTGTTGTTACGATACGCATCGAGTTCAATTTATCGCAAAATAAACTCTGAACCCTTTTCCTTTAATTCAAAATACAACAATGAAACATTTGAGAGAAAAAAAAAAAGAAAAGAAATTTACATTGAAGAGATGTATGAATCGAAGTCATTGACATGATTTATTCATTTTGTGTTACCCAAATCTGTTGGTGTCATGTATTCATTTGAAAAGTTGGTCTAGGCTGTAAATATTCAAGAAAGGATTCGACTTCCAAGCTTTTTTATTTTCTACTTAAACATCTAAAAATCTATTTTTGTATCTTCATTTAATTGGATGCTTACTTCCGTAATACTGAAATAACTTCACATGACGCTCTCTTAAAGTAAATCTTAAACATTTAATAATGTCATTACGTACCTGACATGTGTAAAAACCACCATCTTGTTTCCGTGTACTGTTGATTCTAAGGGTCGATGCAAATTCACCATTTTCATCTATAGATTTTTGATGGACTGAAATTTTCCTGAGAAAAATGTTACAGAAAACATATAGATATTTATTATTACATTTTTCTGCATTAAGCACTGTCAAGATATGTTATTTAACTTTTCTATCATGTAGATACAAACTCAAAGTTTCTATCATTGAACTTTTAATAACCACCACAGAATTANAGAAGGTAGTAGAGAAGAAATAATTAAAAAATCAACTCTAGCGCCATCTGGTGTCATCCAATCGAAATATGACGTATGAAAAAAAGTTGCAACAGATAATAAGGAACAACTTTCCCAAACACATTTTATACCTAAACTTTGTAGTTTAGGCTGTAATTAAGTTTTTTCAATATTTTTTTAATTTTTTCTCTCCAGCGCCACCTGGTGTCAGTATATTGAAGTACGATACAAAAGAAAAAGTTGCGGAATGAATTAAGGAACAACTTTTTTAAACACTCTTTATACCTAAATCTTATAGTTTAAGTTTCAATTAAGTTCTTACACTTTTTTCATATCCAACGTATATCACGTCATGTGTGAGACATGCTCAAAATCTCTAACTCAATATTTTAGTTAATGAAAACAATATAACGTTTTCTATACCACTTTTAAACTTAAACAAACAAAAAATTTCATTTTCTCTCAGAAATTCTGATTGTAGCTGCAATATTTACATTTTTTTTTGAAGTAGGAACATTTTCGTTGCTCGTATGACGCTATTTGGAGGCTTTATTACAAAAAATTTTTCCTCTGCGCATGAAAATCTAAGTATGCCACAATTTAGTACTTGGTCTTAAGTTACATTTTTAAAATTATTGGCATAGGTTGTTTAATAAGTTTCAGAATAAATCAAACTTGTTAATGTTTTCGTTGCTCGTATGACGGTGAATTTGTTAGTGATTTTATATACGTTTTTCTTGAGCGCAATATAAAATAAATTAAAAAAGTGTAAATGCCATCTTAAACTATGGTATGTTTACTAAAAAGTTGCATCAAAACATTTCCAGAAAATCGTTGATTTAATTGAAAATAAGAATGATGCAAAATATCGTCAAAATTATATTATGTATCATTTTTTTGCATTGCATTGGTAAAGTTTCATAGCTAAAAAAATCGTCTTCAAGTGCTTTTAAAAATAATCAATTGACACTTTTAGACACTTTAAGTTATCCTCTGCCAATAAATATTATCGAGAGTCTTGTAGAAATTATTTCAGAAATCTTCATTTTCAAATTTGTGAATTGGGATCAGCCATATGTTATTTAACTTTTCTATCATGTAGATACAAACTCAAAGTTTCTATCATTGAACTTTTAACAACCACCACAGAATTATGTCTCTAAATATTTATTTTTTTATATGGCTAGAGAGAACATAAATAAATTTGGATGTTAAATTTAGAATTTCAAGAAGAAACGCAATTAAATGTCTGAGAAGAAGGTGGTGCAGAAAATTTAACCAAAACTCCTTCATAAATATTATTTTTCATCCTTTTTCTGACGCTTCTTCGACGTTGGATTTGGGTGATTTATTAAATTCTCCATCGCAATAAATTTTCACGATTTCCAACATTGTTGATTGTAATCCAATTTTCAAGTATTGAATTTCATCATGCTTCACCACTTCAACTTGGAATTTCATCGAATTCTCCGGAGATGAGTTGAATTTTGAATCCTGGAGTTTAGATTAATTTTCAAATGTTCATTTAAAAGTTTGAGAAGTAATAGATTTCAACTGATTATATGTATCTAATGGAAAATAAAATCCTGAACTACCTCTCAAAATATCCTTAAAATTTCAAAAACTTTGAGTATGTTTTGTTACGCGTTAATATTCTCTATCATTCGCGAACATTTCAAGAATAGTTGGAAATGAAAAATCATAGCCACATACCTTATAGATTTACTGATATTCAATAAAAATCCATTTTTTAGCCAAGTGAATGTGACCAGCGGAGAACCTTGAGCTGTACAAGTTAAAATTAGGTCATCATTTTCACGAAATGGCGATTTCTGGTTTGATTGTAAAGACTAGAAAAGGAAAAGAAATATATTTTTTAATTAATGCTTTTTCCAAATCGTTTCGTTATCATGATTTTGAATTTTTAAAAATGTTTTCACAAATGCGTATAATTCGAAGTTGGCTCGAAACATTTTCTTATCGTTATTGAAAATTTCTTAAGGAAATTTAGTTAGTGTTTTATTCTAGACACCACGCACTGTTTAAAATTTCAAATTTTTGGTACTAATGAAAAAATCGAGAAACAAAATTTCTCAAAAGTTTCCAAGTTGAAATTTATAACATATACTTCAGAGTATGCTTAAAATTTCAAAGAACACATTTCCATTTAGGCTCATAAATTTCAATACGTCAAGAAGAATTCTCTTTAAATGGTGGTTGGTTTAATTTCATCTACGGAGCTGCAAGAAAAGCTCGTGTTGAAATTTTTAATCAACGACAAATAAATGAGAAAAATTCTTAAATTTTTAGAATGTTACCTTAAACATAAGTCCTGGTTCTTGGTGTAAAGCATAATGTGTTGATAAAAGCGTAAAATTTCCTATACGTCCTTTTTCCACCATTTTATTTATAGCGTCTCGAACCTTAATAGAGTCCTTTTCAACACCAAAAAAATGAAACACGAGATCATTTTCCGATGGTCTAAGATGGAAAAGAAAAAAAATGAAAATCAAAATCTTATTACCATGGAAACTTGATTGATATTTTATGAAGCTCGTTAAACGTGAATTGTTTTTTTGCTTTATGTTGTTTTGATAGTAAACTTCAAAGTTTGCTTGTCAATTGCAAAGTGACAAAAAATTTTAACGACAAATGTTATTGTCAGGTGTGTTAGCATGAAACTTTTTTTCTTTATTTACGAGAAAATTGAACAATTCTAAGTCATTTGTCGTGTTGATACAAATATCAAATAACAAACAAAATCGAAAACGAGGAGTCGAATTAAAGTAAAAGAAAGCTGAACACATATGTTTTGGTTTTGTTCGGTTTTGTATTGCAGATACTTACGTTTTGTTGAAAATTTCTAAATCATTGATTCTGCTTATATTGGCATTCCGAAGAAATCGACTTATCTGTGAAAGTAGAATAAGGAAGATGAAAGAATGTAGATGAAAAAAATTATAATAAGAAATCGAGGAAGAAAAAAACTGCTTGATAACAGAATTTATTTTATTTTTTCTTTTTTCTTTCTATTTTTTTTCGCATAAGACACCGTAGCAAAAATGTTTTCAAATGAAACACGTGTGTAATCTTAAAAGTATACGAATGAAATGAATATATATTGCTGCTAAATATCTTAGTAGCATCAATGCTTTAAGTAAAGAAACGAAAAGAGCAAAAACTTTTTCTTTTACAGATGAAAAGCTTTTTAAATTTTTCGAGAAAAACGCTTCGAGCTTTCGCTAGTTAAAATATTGTAATCGGTGAGAGCGAAATCAGTTGGTGTAGACGAACTTTATCAATCGTCTATTGGTTTATCGTGCAGTTTTTTATGGTTGTCGAAAGAAATGTTAAACAGGAACGTAACTTTGCTGTAAGAAAGATTTGAATGGAAATAATAGTTTCACGACCACTCACTGAGGAAAGGCACATCAAGGGAATATGTTTTTAAGTGACAGCCATAAATTACGTAACGTGGGAGTTTATTATATTTAAATCGTCACCTACGAGCATTTCTTTAATGACATTTGGGACATGTGTCAAACCGTTTCATTTCTCGATTTCTTTAACAATTCAATCCAAAAATAGGAAAGACGCTTGGGAGTATACAAGTAATAATGCGTAGCGATTTTTCAACTGATGTCGTAATTTGAAATAATTTCCATTTTTTTCTGTTGATTATTGAAAATTATGAAGTCAAATCAGCAGCGAGCTTTTCTGTTTACACAATTCTTAATATTCCCTCATGCGCGTCTGTTATTTCAACTTGAAAATTGTTGAAAATAAAACAATAAAATGCTTCGCGAACAAAGAAAAGATGAACGAATAGAATTGGCAGTTGATGAGAGTTTTTCTTTAAGAAAGAAAAAAGGCAACTTGAAGAGAACATAAAGATAAGACATGAGATATCTATCTTCGAGCATTACAGAACAGAAGTTTATTTTTATTCTATGCCCTGCTGGGGAATTAAAGCTATGTGCCTTGAGAAAATGAGTAAAAATTTTCCTTGTCCAATATTTATCGTCGTTCAGTCTTGCTTATGTACTTGAAGAGTTTCTCTGTTCCACCAACTTTCTTTTTTAATGTCGTTTTTATTTAACGCTCGCTATTTCTTGTCGATACTTCAAAATGTATCTCACAAAATGGATATGAATTTGAAAAGGAAAAATAAATTTATCGACATCTTAAAATTTGTAATAATTTGTTTTGATCTATTTAACAACAATGAAACTTTCCAAAAGCTTGAAAGCTTATCAATTGAAATATGATTAAATATTTAAAATCTTTCACTGGAAAGATAATTCACGTATGAGAAGATCGAAGACTTTATTTCTTTGGGAGAAGAATGATTTCCTCCTCACCGTGTTAATTTTTCATGTATTCCTTCCATTTGACATCCTAAATGGACTCAATAATTCATTGACTTTTCTCAGAAAAACACACAATGCGAGATAAGACTTAAAAGCTGACATATTTTTTCAGTTTGACAGGCGTAACAAAGATATTTTTTACAAATTGTTAACACCCGGAAAAATTTATGACACATATCAGCGCCCTTTTCGGACTGAAAAAACTTGATTCGTTTCTTTACTTATTTTTTCAGAGGAACTTTTCAATAATTGTATATAAAAATGTTGTGTTGACAAGTCTCAGAAATAAACATCCATTTCCTCTTGATTTTATATCACACACTTCTATTTTTTTCGTCTCCCCTCTATCCAAACAGAAATATAAAATAATATGTTAGATTCTTGCGGATGAAAAAATCCTACATAAAGTTTTTATGTCTCGGTCATTGACGACAAAAAAAAAGAAAAAATATGAAAAATGCAGATAACTTACATATTTTTCCAATAAAGCCGCATAATGTAGGTTGACTCTCTTCATACCATCCTCATTCATATTATATATGGAGGCATTTCCAAGTCGAAGTGATGCTTCAAAACGTATTCGTCCTTGTGCTAGTAAAAAAATAAATCTGTTGTAGTTAAATAAAAATCTAACGACTATGATAGTTTAACTTATAAATTATTAGTTCTGTTCGTTAAATATATGTACAGAGAAAGCTTAAAAAAATGGAAATATTTCCAAATTGCTCCAAAGACGTTATGAAAAAATTGCGAGTCAAAATATGTCGAATTATTAATAATATTCAATCAATATTGTTAATTATCGAAAAGTTTAAATTGGAAAAATAATGTTTTTCATTTTTGGCCTTTTCAACTTACTATATAGTTTAATCGCACCCATGTTATATAAAATAAACTTAGATTTAAAAAATCTACAACATAACAGAGGGAACAACATAACGCTGTGTATTAAGGAAGATTCAGATAAATCATTTTCTGACATAATCAAAGTTGAAATTCTCGAGAACAAAAAAATAATATTTTGTTCACTCTTCATGATTCATGAAACTAAAGTCAAAACAAACAGATCAAAGTATCTATGTTGCTTTGTTACTTTGTTCGATGTTTGTACGACTACAACTAAAGATATTATTTTCTTACCTATTTCATTGTTTTGATGACATCTACACAATTCAATATTGTTGAGTTCACTCAAACATTTACTCACGCACTCGAATGAATCTAAACTGCCATCAGATTTCGATGAGTATTTTGATAAATTACATTCTGTTTATGAAATTTATGATTAGAACAAGAAAATATGTATGTCGAAATTATGTCTTCCTACCGTCTTCGTCGTCTAAAAATTCGTGAATTTCACATTTATTGCCACTGTAACCATAAGGACACATACATTTTATGTTTGAATCACCAACGTGTCTATAAAAAGTCAAGAAAAAAAGATGGATTGCAAATTGAGATTAAGGCAGCCATGGATGGAAAAGGAAAACATCATAAATTACTTGCACACGCCTCTGTTCTCACAGTACTTTTTACTACACAGTGGACCATTGCTGCAATCCTGACCAGAATATCCATCAAAACATTGACAGTAATAAGATCTGGAAATAAGGATTTTGGTATAATTTCTGTTCTACGTCTGATTTGACTTTTCATCTCCTTATCCTTTATAGCATTATAAAACATTGTAAGTATAACGAGGGGTTTTCGCTTCTGGTTTAAAATTCCAGCAAAACTCTCACATTTCATATTTTTCACCACAAATTGGTTGAACGTCATTTAAATTTTGGATTTTTTGTTCAAAATTATTTCAGTTCCAAGTGACATTATCATACTTCCACTTAATGGATTTTACTTGTTTTTATTTCAGAGAAATTTTTGTTCAATCAGATATTTAAAACAGTCGAGATTGAAATTAGTCAAGACGAAAATGGTATTTTGAAACAAGGTTAAATAGATAATTAATTTTTTTATAAGGAAAGGGGAATATTACTTTGAAATTATATTTTACTCTCAAAAATTCTTGAACAAATTCCAAGTATCATCTCATGTGACATCTTTAGAAATTATACATCATTCGTTCACCATAAATCACAAGTCAAACTTAAAATATCTTTTTGTAATTTAAAATTTTATCGTAAATGAAACTCATCAGATTCATAAATTGAAAGTTCTGAATAAGTTTTTCTTTACAATCTTCTATCTAAAAAATGACTTGAACAAAAGTTTTCACAAAGTTTTTTCAACCCAATTAAATACAATGTCAGTTCAAAACAGAGAACAGTGCTTTTAATATTTTTATCATAGATATTTCGGAACGAATTATAAAAAATTTGATTTCTTGTTTCAATTTTCAATTTATGTTTGTATGCGGTCTGATTTAAAAGCAAGCTTCTAGATAACTAAATTAAAATTTTAAACTTTACTTACGAATAATCCTTTGTTGCATAACAACTTCCTAGGAAACTACAGCGCATAGAGTTACATTGATATGACTTTGGTGTACCAACTTCATAAGTGATATTGAATCCATAAACATCTAATAAATGGTCCATTACACGTAACTGTGTCCCATAAAGATTATCCAATTCAAATTTAATCTCTACGAAAGGCGAATTTGATTGAACTGATACAGTTCTTGTAACATTTTCCTCCTTAACAATTGTTTCCTTTTCAGTTGGTACTTTAAAATCATCGCTATAATACATATACTCTTTAAATGTCAGTCCACTAAGAACATACTGTTGTGTTAGATAAATGAAAATAGATGTATTTGGTGTACCCCAGAAAGAAGAAGCGTCAAGAATCCAGACACACGAAATGGGCACATTAAAGGGATTTGGAAAATTTGGCGTTTGAATCGTTCCATATTTGTCAGTCAATATGCCACCACAAGTATTCACTGGAGACGGATACTTTGAAACCACCATAGTTGGTGATGCTGACGCAGCCTTCAAAGTACTTTTGCATTTGGCAAAGATGACGGCCAATATGAAGTAAATTAATTTATATAAATTCATTTCACAAAGTTCTTTGGAATGTCATGAGTGAAAATGTTCCGATAAACCTCTGCTGTCGCAATCTTTTTATTAATACTCTAAAAGTTCCCTTTCTGAATGTTCAATTAAGAAGAGCATTTATTATTTCAACAAACGATCTATAATGAAATCAGAGTAGAATGGAAAAGAAAAATATGACAATTAGTTAAACGTTTATTCTTCTGCGACATCTTAATATATATATTTTTCTTATCTAAGAGGGTGTCGAATGAATAAAAGTGTGAGACAAGTCATTTGACAAAACAGGCTGAAATAAAACTCAGACGCGCTAAATTCACGTAACAGATTTAACGAATAGAATAAAAAAGTTGCTAAAGTGAGTAAAATGAAATTATGAAAGTTGGAAAATTAATTATTTTCTGCACGAAGCATTGAAGCATCAATTTTTCGGCATGAAGAAGTTTTATTAAAATTGTTAATAAACTAAGCATGAAACGAGACATTCAAATATAAATAAATATGCACAACCCTCAAGACATTTCCCCTAAAGCTTCAGCCAACGATTTTAAGAGAATTTATTTAAGCGTTCACAAAAAGAAATCCTCAAGGCGTCAAGTTGTCTGAATTAATGGAAAGACATTTTTTGCGACCGAAATGCTCGTCAAGTGTCTCTTCTCCATCATTTTTGTTGGCAATCCGAAAAATCGGCATAAAAGAAAAGATTTGGCTTTTATTACTTCTGACTTTACAACCCTTTCCGGATCTAAGAAGAAACAACCTAATTAATATTATCGGTCTCTTGTCATGAATGAATTTCCTACATCAATTAGAAATATTATGTAAAGAACTTTTACGCGCTTTGTTAATTGAAATATTTGAAAAGTGGTTTTTAACATAGATAATATTTTTCAAAGAGCTGGAGTAGATGTTTAAAAGTAAACTTTGTTTAAACGGCAATGTACTGAAAAATCTTCAAGCAGTTTAAATTAATTCACTTTAACTATTTTCTTCCCTATTGGCTCTATTCCAAACTGTTACTATTGATAGTTTTTGTCAGATTTGTAATTCGCTCAATTTAAAATGTTTATAATATCAAATCCATAGTTATGGTAATATTTCGAAATTGGTTTCTTCCTCTATTGTGATAAAATTTTCTTGTCTTTTGTTTAACCTTTTTGAAAATAAAAAATCATCTTGAATAAAATTATATTCATTAGTTGATTCCAAAAAATTTATCTTTTCAGCTTAAGAGAAATGGACTCTTCTTTAAGAAATTATAATCATATACAAAAGGTACAAGTTCTATTGTCTTTTCCTAATGGAGCATAAAAGCTGAAAACTTCTTGAAATGACTGTAAAAAGCTACACGCTAACAATACTCTGGTAAAAAATGAATACATTAAACTCAATATAAAAAGGAAGAAAGAAGAGTTTTATTATCCCTTATTTTCATTCTCGCTTTTTTTGCTGTTTTTTTTTTCTTCCTCCTTTCTTAAGACCAATTAAGGCGCAAAGAAAAAGTATTTCGTTTTTCTTTTTGTTTCATCACATTTTTACAATTTATTTACGTTTAATTGTTCTACCTTTAGCTCTAATTTTGCTTCCACTGGCTTTTAAATGAGGCAGAAATAATAAATTTCTTTCACTCGATTAAGCTTACACACTCCTTAAAAAACTTTTAGTTAAAGTTGGCAATTGAAACATGCTTCCAAAAGCTTTGATACTTTCTTTTCATTTTCAAACATAAATTAAAAACAAAAGAAGCATAAGAACCTCTCAGAATTTAAAGTATTCTCGCTTCCTTCGTTGAATTCTTTACATTTTTTTCTCCTTCAAGACTGTATGAGGAAAAGTGAGAAGTGTGGGCTTGTTCTGATAAGATTTTTGTTTTTCACATAGTATTTTCTTAAATAACCTTATTTCAATGACTTTGTCTGCGACCCTCAAATGAATAATAAAAATTTTAATTCGAATTCTTCTGTGGCTCCAAGCTTTTAGAACAACACCCTTTGGACATAAAACTGTTCATTTTCTTTTTCACTGTGGTCGTAAAAAATATGTCTTTGCAGTAAAAAATAATTGGCTCACGCATCGGCATAGTGAATGATGCCAATCTTTATGGTGTGTCGCATATAGCATGTTTTCATCTTATGTCTGTGAATAATTTCTATTTTATTTTTCACAAACATCTAAATTCTGACATTTATCTAACCGTATCAAAATTCATCAATCTTAAGTATCGGATTGATTAAGTTTTGTGGAGTTTTATTCCGGTGAAATTAAAACGTTCACGTTGAAAAACTTGATTTTTCCAATTTGGCATATATTTTATAATCAAAAGCAAGGATTCAATCTTCTAAATCACGCAATACCATCATTTTAGTCATTTGATTTATATTTTAGAATCATGCATTAACATGGTCTATTCTAAAAAATTAGACGAGAATTCAAAAGAATGTTTCATCATTCATTTTCACTATTTTTTCATAAAACGTCAGTTAGTTTTAGAGCTAACCAATAAATCGTCAGTTACTTTTGAGACAACCTAGAGTTGCAAAAGCGGCAATTCCACAAAAGTTTACTTTAAAGTTACGTATTATAGGCTCCAAAATATAAAAGAGTAGCAGTTGTGCCGCTCGGATATGATGCCTTAATTTAACTTGTAATTTTTTACATTTATTATCTTTATATTCTGACTCAGAATACATAATCAAAGACTATCGATTAAATGATTTCTCAAAAGAAAATGATAGAAATTAAAAGAATTTCCTGATAAATCCACATTGATCTATTTAATGAATGACACAATGGAAATAGCAAAATACGTGACTTAGCGAAAGAAATCTGTATGCTTTGCTTTTGATAAGACAGTTATATTTTCATAAGCTACATAGATACATAGTTAAATGAAAAACGACTTTAATGTAAATCGCACAATCCGGATTTTGTTACGCACCGTTATAAAAAAGTTGTAAAATTTTAATGAAATGAAAGGTAACGTTAAGAATATACTTTTTCGAAGCAAAACATAAATTGGCATGTATACAAGCAGGAAATGGAAAATATTTTTGGATTTAACAAAAAGAATTTTTATGCTCCCAGTGTGGAAATTTAAATTAAATTTTATTCGACAAATTCAAATTCCATTGAAGCAACATTATTTTTCTTCTTTATTTATTATTAATGACAATTATAATTTTTAGCTTTAAGATTTCAAATATTTTGTCGTATTTTGATTTTAATAAATACGTCATCAAAAGTTGCTTATAAGCGTAAATGGAGATAAAGAATATGACATCATGAAACATCTACATAGGATTATTTTAAACTTCACTTAAATAAATAAAATATCACAAATTGCCGAGATGGATGATATAAATGTTTCTTTTAATGTTTCCTTTCTTTATTAGTAATTGTGACATAATTGAAATGACAGCGGTGAAAATATACTTGAATTCAAAAAAAAATCTTAATGACTTCGCTTTTAATTTTCAGCTGAAATGTTTTTTTTTCACTTACAAATTGTAAAAAATAATTTTTAGGAAGTTTATTTTGAATCCTCTTACTGGTGTTAGATTTTGTAATAATTTTATCTAAAACACTTTCTCACTTTATTCAATTTTCACAATTTAAGACGAAACAAATTTGTTTATCCATTATTAATTAATCTCCGATAAGGCCTGAGTAATCGTCTAAGTAATCCTTTCACTCTCTATGATTTCTCATTAAGCTCATTGAAGCATTTCTCGATCAATCGAATTATTTTTTATCACGAGACATTTGCATAATTAGATATATATCATAATATTTACCATCGTCGAGTTTTAATTAAAATCAAATTAGATTCATCGAGTTACATTCAACACTTTTTTTCATATTTCTCATTCTTTTCCGGGGTATTTATGATTAAATTCAACATTTTTAATTTAACACAGATGTAAATTAAATATTCCAATTCTATAATCCAAAATTGACTTTGAGAAATCTTAGTTTGATTTTAAAAACAAAAGCTCTTTGTCTGTAATTTTAACACTTGGTCTTCTACGATTGAAATTTTATTTAGTTTCTCCATTCGTTTTATAAATTTTTATAATCCTTGTATTATATTCCAACATTTATAATATATATATTATTTTCCAGATGGAACTACAAGATAATCCTTTGTAGCGCAGCGATTTCACTTTTAATCTGTTTGAATGCTGTAAAGGAACTAATTTTCAGCATAAATATCTTGTCAGGATTCGTCTCAAATGCTGGGAAACTCTTGAAGCAAAGTTTGTAGAAATTTTCTCTCTCAATGTGGTGAGAAAAAAGAGAGTTTTAAAAGATCTCTTGGTCTACACTGTAAAAATAATTTTTCTCACAATGTCTAATCAGCTCTCAATAAAAAAGTTAAGATTAATGCTTGCCAAAGAACAAAACATGATGATAGTTATTGATAAATCGACACAAAACCGAAAAATTAAAAGGAGCATAGTTTTTAAGATAATGGTTTTGGTTTACGTCTCATTTCTATTTCTATTATCTACGTCTCATTTAATTTTTTTAAATTTAATAACTATTAAGAAAGCAGAAAAATATGAGACATTTATAAGTTTGGGTCAAACAACTATTATGGAATTCCAATTGTTTCAAATAAACTTCAGTCTTAAATTGTTTCTATTTGTACTTCCTTTGAGGGTCTTCATTTGATAAATGTTGAGAATAATTTATTATCTTTCATGGTAAATTAATTTTATTGTTTAAGATTGCACTGTTTTATATTTATGGTGTTTTAAAAGGACAAGACATAAATTTTAATTTGAAGATTCCCTGAAGTTTTTACGCAGCATAGTAAAGTTTTTCTCTTTACTTGAGATTTAACTACATCATTGCTAAGACGGTACATAAGGGAGAAGGGCATATGTGGCTGTTTTTTACCAATAATAAAAAAAACGCAACTCTAAAGATACTTTTATTGACGTTTCGTCAGTATTTATTTTTGAAACATTCTTCAAAGTATCTAAAAGTAACAATAAAATGTTTTAGCAACTCTGTTAACCTTAAAAGGTGATTTTTTATACATAAGTTTAAAAATTTCTTTTACTTTGGATACGGATTTCTTCGCTATTTTTCACTCATTTAGCTCAAAACTTGGTAGAGAAGTACTTTGGAATCTACTCTAGTTCTCTAAAAAGTTTTGCGCTA
The DNA here is from genome assembly GCA_900005825.1 of Clunio marinus. Taxonomy (NCBI): domain Eukaryota; kingdom Metazoa; phylum Arthropoda; class Insecta; order Diptera; family Chironomidae; genus Clunio; species Clunio marinus. The sequence goes on along the minus strand of CVRI01000036.1, from coordinate 369,018 downwards.
AAAAATGTAAAATAGCGAAGAAAGCCGTATTCAAAGTGAAGTGTATTCTCAATTGGTCCCGTTTTAAGCAGTATACTATTTAGAATATGTCCTTTTCCCCTAATTATATCAAAAACTACGAAACATTACGGTTTACCTCAATTGTTATAAAGTATAAACATATACTGCAGAGTAATAGATATGAATATAAATACTTATAATATAAAGAAGAACGTTAAGAAAATATAAAGAATGAATATTCAAGTCATGTTCGTTGCGCAATATAATTAAAATCCATAAATTTGCGTAACATTTCTGAAATGTGACCTCCATGGAAACATAAAATGAAGATGTTTACGGTTAGTTGAAACTTCATTTTATGCGAAACATAATCATGCGTGAAAACATTTACCTACATAGGTAAATATGATTTATATATCTATGTAAGCAGAAGCAAATTAACTTACTAACAAAATAAAATATTTTATTAATAATATTTTCATGTCCATACCGTTGGGTAAGTAGTAATTGCTTACACAATTTCAGATAACAGCATTCAAGCATCTATTTTTCATTGTTAAAGCATTTACAGAATAAAATTAAATATTATCTGAATGAACCTTTTTTTGAAATATTACCTAGCTTTCAAAAAATACAAGGAAAATCCCATTTGTCATTTGGTTTTTAAGAAAACTTTCAATATCGTTTTAATTTCATTCTTGTAGTTTCAGTAGTTTCATGATTTAAAAATCAACATTAAAATGTAATTCATATAATATATACCTACTTTTGTATGTAAAACATTTGTCATAAGAATTCACCAAGGGGTAGTTCATCGCAAAATTTGGCCAGCAAAAGCATCATTTTGCTAAAAAGCATTAAAAAACCACGAAGCTCTAAAATCACTATGAAAAACTAATAGCTTTTTGAGTGATTTTTTTTTAATTCCATTTGGGTAACCAAGTCATATTATTGCGCTCAATGAAATTTGTCTTACAGTAACTCTTAATATATGTAATACGTTCTTCTGATACGACGGTATTCTCAAAAACACAATGCTTTCATATTTATGCTTATTTAAAAAAGTTCTTTAACAAAGCTTTACAAAAGTTAACGTGGTTTGATTATTCTACAGACACCACGAATCCTGCTCCACAATTCTTAAATATTTTTAACATCACGATTACAATTTAAGATTTTTTAAACTTTCAATATGAGATATGCATGAAACCTTCTCAACTATTTTTATCTCTTATCGAAAGATAATATATTTCCTTGAAACTATGCTCACCTCATAAAGTTTTTAAGATACTTGATGCTATGATTATATTTTATGCAAAAACTCAAGAGAACAGTATCTATCTTGAACATCAGCAAAGATAATTGAATTAAATATTACGTGCGAAATATGTAGCAAGTTTTTTTGACCTAAGAAATTGACACTGAGAAATTGCTTCAATGAGTGGTTGATTTGTTGTAATAATAATTTTCATTCGTCACCCATGTATATTAAATAATTCGCATTTACATACATATACAATGAACTCTAGAAATCCAAAGATACTTTGCAGATCAACCAATCACTGATTTATCCACACTTTCTACAACAAAAACCATTGTGTGAGTAAATTAGATAAGTAAATAAACACTGATCCTAAAAAATTTGATCTGCCTTCCATATTTTCTTATGAAGTTGATGCTATCAAGTTGACATATTTACATGGATGTAAATATGAAAAAAATAGCAGCTAGTTTGAAACTGGAATCTTAATAAAGGAAATAACAAAAAATCGAATTCAACAAGTTACTAAACATTATTTTTCAAATATTTAGAAACCTTAAGGTTGTGAGTTTGAATTCTAAAATTCTTAAAAAGATTCAATTTTTAAATTTTCTTTGATCCTTTACTAACAATAACAAGTACATTCAGGGTAAAGTATAAGAGAAATAATAAGAAAACTAGTAAGTGTATAAATAAAAGCACAGATAGAACTTTTGACACAGGTGTTAAAGATGTTATTTAAATTTTTCCTTCACGTGGAAAAATTAAGTGATAAACAATTGACATTTGGTTTGAAACATATCGGAACAAACTTTGCTACTATACTCAGCAAAAGTGTTAGTTAAAGAAAATTTTTAGCACAATGTTGCGATATTCATTTTACACTTTATAAAACGATTTAGTTTGCTGACTACCCTGTTATATGAACAAACGAGCATATTGTACAGTTCAATCAATAACTCTTGAGGTTTTTCATCCAGACATTTTACACAAAAAAAGTTATTTTACTTGAAGATGGGAGTGCTATTTAGTTTGTGTGCTATGTAAGTGAAAGATATGATTTGTTGAAAGCTTCTTTGAACATGTTTTCCTTTATAGAATTGCTTTAGGAAGTTAGAATGGTAACGCAATTGCTGCTGCACAAAACTACAACCTGCCTGCAGTGAAAAAAATGACCTCATCATTCCACCACCTCCTGATGAAAATGCTGTTTTACAAATGGAAATTGAGCTTAGAAACAAACATATTCCCCTTGAAAGTCAGGAGAAAACAAAGAAAACATTTTCCATAGGCAGACTATGCTGGTAACGTTCATAATGTTGATGTTTCTTTGGGAAAGTTTGTAATTTGTTTATTTCCATTTCACTGTGACATGTCTTTTCATACTTACCGATGGTGAAAATAGATTTTAGATGATTTATTGAAAAATCTTGAGATTGAGCATGTTATTTGGTACAGTGACAAACCCGGAAATTATTACCAAGTAGTATTTCCGGTTGCCCCTGGACACCTTGTGAGACGAGATAATATTAGACGACAAGTTGGAGCTTGGAATTCAACACTTCAGTTAGGTAAGTTATCATAAAGCTAATCCTTAGATAGACAAGACTTTTCCATCTTTTAATTTTTATTGTTCCTTTTTGCTTTATATAAATCGTAATATCAAGAGTCCACTTTATTAGCATACAGTTGTCATAAGATTAGCAATGAAATCATATTTCTCTATGATATTTAAACTATAAATATTTTATATTTGCATGTAGTGGTGATGCTGAGATCTCTTAATGGAATGAATTTGTTGAATCAATAAAGTCCAAATTGATTGTTAAGCAAGAGTTGATGGAGTGAGGTCAGGCGGAAGCTTAACATTTGATTATCTGCTTTCGATTGTTACTGTTGAGTTAATGCAGGTTGTTTAATTCTTTGCTACAAAAAAGTTTCATTTATTATAATTAATTCTTGTTTTGAAAATTTCTCTCGATGCTTTGTGTTTGGTTGAAATTAATAGTGAGGAAAATGAGAAATTCAGAATCTAGTCGAGTACATTTTTTTCAGTCCCTACTAATCTAAAAAAAATCACCAACATTGAAAATTATATTTTGATTAAAATTCTAGCCATTGTCGCTGCAATATTAGTATCTCCTTTAATGGGCCCGGTAAAAGCAATAAGCTAAATGCATTAAAAAAAATTATCTTCTGAAAATTCATAATTATCGGGTCGTGTCCATTACATTTGGGACTATTAGCTGACTATCATCTGAGAATAGGAGCTTGTAGTGAGATATTCGGCTTTTGAAGATTTCCCAACCCACATAAAATTTCAATATATCACGTAATCTTAAGAAATCTGATTTTTAAATTTAATAGTACGTTTTTATAATACAAACTCTTTTAAAACAAAATATACTATCGATTAACTCACATTAAGTACAGATAGAAAATGTTCGTATTAATTATGAAAAAGCAAGTCCCTCACTTACCTTCAAAAGAAGAAAACAAAGCGATTTCATGGAAGTAAAATTATTATCTCATTAATAATTTACAGAAAGTTGGCTTCATTTCGCTTACTCTTGGAATGTTTATTTCATGTCTGTTTGGTTTTATCTTTGGGCTCAAGCTCGGTACAACCGAAATGCCATGGGGTTTCGGAGACTTCCCAACGGAAGAAATGAAGGGAAGGTATGAAACAATATGAAGGGTTGGACTTCTCTTTCTCTCTTCATTTTACCATTTCCAAACAATCCTTTAGGAACTTGAAAGTTCACATTTTAACAGACGAAAAAAAAAAGAATTTACATGGAATATTCCACAATGGGAAATAAAGATAAATGATGATTTGTTTGTGTTGCAGAGGTAATTCTCGATCGTTGTGGATGGTGGTTCTGTGGGCACTGACAAAGGGGAGTGGAGTAGATGTATGTAGCTTTGTTGCAAGGTGGTGCTGGTTCTTTAATCGGTGTAACCATCAGTGCAAATACTCTACCCCCTGTCGTAAATTGCGTAAGCTTACGAAAGAAAAAGAAACCGTCTAGGTTTTAATTACATTCTTTTCTTTTTAGAAATTATTCTGGTATGTGAAAAACTATTTCACTTTGAAATTTCCTACAATTTGTAAAAAAAATTCTCTTTATGTCGTTCATCAGGGCTTTAGCGTGCATCTGGTTGATATATGATGGTATAAAAATTCCACATATCAAAGGAGAATCGTACACTGACAACCTACTACCTTCCGACAGAATTCCTTATTAATGGCATTATATCAGGCTTATCAACTGTGGTAAACGTGATTTGTATTTTCATTACTGCTATCAAGACTTCTATCATTGTTCTAAAGATCAAGGAAGTGGCAGCACCTTACACAAGTAGTCCAAATTTACGAAGGTATGTATGCGAGTTCCACATGAAAAAGAGAGTGATGAAAAGACATGATGAAATATTCATACGATAATTTTTCACTTTCAATGATTCCGAAAAATCTCTCTTTCACCATCATCACATGACTCAGAGGTTCAAGCTAGTTATATATTACGTTTGGTGTGAGCGTAACTAACAAACAAATTACTGCTTCAATGCGGAAAAATTATTCTTAAAAGCCTGATCAAGTACTACAGAAAGGAAGTGAAAGATTATTTATGATTTACTTCTTTTTTTTTCATAAACATTTTCTGTCATATACCTACATATTTTTATTACTTAGATATTACTTCCTTCATCATTGCAGATTCTGGGAAACTGACATTCAAACAGTAAGGAAGATTAATCGATCAACAAACCGATGTAAAATCACTTCCACCAAAACGACGCCTGTATTAGTAAAAGCATCAATTAAACTTTTACGAGAAAATAGTGATGAGAGAAAGAATCTCTACCGACAGGATATTAAGTTTTCTCCATGTATTTGTGACACGCTCGGGAGCCATTTGCACATTCTAAAGATATTAACGCCTCATTAATGCACAGAACACATAAAAAATTTAAAATCTCTCGTATCATTATTTTACTCGTTATTCATATGCAAGAAATTTCAATTTTCCCTTTCTCGTTCAAAGTGCGACGATTTATTACCACAATCAAGAAATCTTGAAAGTACTTTAGAACAGACACTCAAAGAAGCTGTAGATGATGCAACATTGAGAAAAATCAAGAGAATCAGTTACTCAGCAATTGCTGCTTCAGAGGTTATTAATTATAATTGCCTCTTACATATAGTCTTTGCCTTTTCTCTTCTGAATTCTATGTTAATGTTCATCATTTTCAACATATTAAGAAATGAGTATTCATTGAAAAAAGTTAGAACCTTAGAACATTCATTTTTAGAAGAAATATAAATGCATTAAATGTTCTGAATATTAAAGGAAAACGGCATAGGATTTTTTATCTATTTCAAGCAATCATGTCATATGATTTAAAGTATTTAACAAAAGTCATCAACGTGTCTACAGAAATATCACATTTCAACTAATCAAAATAATAACACTAAGAAATGATGCCGATTTAGCCTTACCAGATAAATTAGTAATGGAAATGTTGGAAAAAAAGACAAGAAAAACTTCGTCGTCATCGCCAAACACTTCCCAAAATTCAGCTTTACAAAGGCTTAGGCCACTCTCTCGCTCGTTGTCACGTTCCCTTCTTTTGAAATCGTTTAAGAAAAATAATAATTCTGCTCTGCCAACTATAGCTGAAACAAGCGGAAGCGGTCGGAGGTCGGATCATGTGAATCCCAGCGTGAAAAATGTCTTAACTACCATCAGAACCGCTCCTCAACGTGTCAGCACAGCAAACGAAGAAGAAAACAAGAATCTGACTAAGAACATCTTAAAATAAAAGCACGGATTTTTTTCCCTTTTATGTACAGCATCTTCTTAGTTATTTTTAAGTTCTAAATGGCGAAATTCGGTATCTTATATTTTCTTTTATTTAGATATTAAAAAAAACCAAAAGTATGGTTTTACTTTCAAATTGAATGTAGGCTGCATGTATGCTATGAAATCATTAAAAGTTTTTAAAGCATAAAAAGAACCATGTTGTACCTACATCACGCATCAACTTGTTGCTGTTTCACTTACTTTATATAATTTAAACCAGTGTCTGAATGGAAAAGAGAAAATAAAGTTTTTCATTATTTCAAACAAAAGTTTTTCGTAAAAAATTTTAAAATAAAAGTTAAGATTTCTTCAAGTTTATTTGCCCTTGCGCAACCTTACAAAACAATTTTATGGGATATTATTTTTCCAAAGTTTCTTTTCATTTCTTATTAAAAAAATAAAATAGAATGGGAAATTAAGAGATTTTGAGTATCAATTTAGAATAAAACGGTACCTACTTAACATAATGTTGGAATGTTGGAATAGAAAATAAAATGTGATAGATAATTTTAGAAATATCTAAATTAAAAAATAATTTTCCTGCAGTGCTTTCTTGATATAACGCTATGGTTATATCAAGAGTCCACTGCTTTGAGATATATTTGGTGATACTTCTAAGTTTAATACAGTAAAGCTTTCTGAAGTTTTAAACTTTTCCTTTATAAAACTTTTTTTCTATAAAATTTTAAAATTCATCTACATAATTTTTATTACTAAGAATTTCAACCCAATAAGGCTGCACAAATTCCCTTTTTATGCCAACACAATATTTTGTGTCAGAATCAAAAATCAAACTACTAAATTTGAGAATATATGCAATTATCTCACTATAATGTATACTAACTATCTATAGTGAGATAGGTCTACATATACAGACAAAGAATGAATATTTTTCTTGCTATTTTCTTCTCACGCATTTATTAAGTGTTGAATACAACTATTGACAACCACGTTTGACACAGAACGGAACAATTGTTTCTATAAATGAGGGAGAACTAATCTTTCCCTCTAGCAAGTTTTCTCCTTTGAACTATAAAGGTTTATTATCTCAACACTCCACGTACATTCAACATACCTAAGCTTTAGGGCGTGAAAAGGGATTTTTGATATTGCTGCGTAAAATATTCATAACTTTAAAAGAAAATCTTCTCTACGCTTTCAATACTTATCTAGGTTATAAAATTCAACATATTCTGCTCAGCTGAAGGAAAGAAATCGGTAGTAACCAGGAAAAGAAACATACAAGAAAGAATAAAAATAAACTGTTTACTAAAAACTCCAAGAAACTTTTTCAAAAAACGGCTCATGGAATTGTTCTACCCAAATCGGAGGCACTTCTTTAACTTTAAATAACTGAGAATGATTTTAATAAATGTCATCATATTGAAAATAATATATTTTTGAATACATACAAAAAAAACATAAATGCTTTTATTAAATATATGCTGAAAACATGTTTTTCATAAACTTCAGACCTTTCTTATTATAATTTAAAGAAACAAAATTTATAGGTATTGAATTAAAAATGTCATGAAATTATCCAAATCCAAAAAAAGGACCATATGTTTGCAACATTGATTATATGTAGTAAAAAAATATCAATTCTTTTGGAAATTCACTGATCTACCAGATTCATCATTATGAAGTGTTGAGCAGTATGAAATTTTAAAGTAATGAAGTTAGACAGTCATAACAACAACAGTAAGAATGACATCATGGTTTACTTAAACATTAAGTATATGTAGTAACATTTAGAATTGAACTCCCATGTCACCTGCCATGAAACTTAATACGTGTACAATATTACGCAATTAAAAATCATTCAGGCCAGTTTTAAATTTTGTCTTAGTAGAATACATATTAAATTAAGATTCCATTATTTCAATAAAATAATAACTAGAGCAGATTTTATCTTTCTTATTCATTATAACATTTCTTCAACTGTTAAAAAGAAAAAGTAGGAAAAAAGTAGGATACGATATTTTATGGAAACTGTAACGCATGTCAAATTATAAAGTTAGTGCCTAATTGGAATGATTTATGGAATTAAAATTTAAAGTAAAACATTATTTATATTAGAATCTCGTATCTACAATCAAACATTGATCGCATTATCATAAATATAATAATTTAATTCTAAATTTAAAAAAGAAGACGAAATATAGATTATCTAGTTAAATATTTAAAAATTTTAGTTATTTAAAAANCAGTCGGAAACTCCACACCGGCCGGAGTAACTTAAAATTATGCGTTAGCATAATTTGAAGCTCCCCATGTGGAGCTTCCCCATCTCCAATTTTCTATAAAATTTTAAAATTCATCTACATAATTTTTATTACTAAGAATTTCAACCCAATAAGGCTGCACAAATTCCCTTTTTATGCCAACACAATATTTTGTGTCAGAATCAAAAATCAAACTACTAAATTTGAGAATATATGCAATTATCTCACTATAATGTATACTAACTATCTATAGTGAGATAGGTCTACATATACAGACAAAGAATGAATATTTTTCTTGCTATTTTCTTCTCACGCATTTATTAAGTGTTGAATACAACTATTGACAACCACGTTTGACACAGAACGGAACAATTGTTTCTATAAATGAGGGAGAACTAATCTTTCCCTCTAGCAAGTTTTCTCCTTTGAACTATAAAGGTTTATTATCTCAACACTCCACGTACATTCAACATACCTAAGCTTTAGGGCGTGAAAAGGGATTTTTGATATTGCTGCGTAAAATATTCATAACTTTAAAAGAAAATCTTCTCTACGCTTTCAATACTTATCTAGGTTATAAAATTCAACATATTCTGCTCAGCTGAAGGAAAGAAATCGGTAGTAACCAGGAAAAGAAACATACAAGAAAGAATAAAAATAAACTGTTTACTAAAAACTCCAAGAAACTTTTTCAAAAAACGGCTCGTGGAATTGTTCTACCCAAATCGGAGGCACTTCTTTAACTTTAAATAACTGAGAATGATTTTAATAAATGTCATCATATTGAAAATAATATATTTTTGAATACATACAAAAAAAACATAAATGCTTTTATTAAATATATGCTGAAAACATGTTTTTCATAAACTTCAGACCTTTAATTTATAATTTAAAAAACAAAATTTATAAATATTGAATTAAAAATGTCATGAAATTATCCAAATTCAAAAAAAGGACAATATGTTTGCAACATTGATTATATGTAGTAAAAAATATCAATTCTTTTGGAAATTCACTGATCTACCAGATTCATCATTATGAAGTGTTGAGCAGTATGAAATTTTAAAGTAATGAAGTTAGACAGTCATAACAACAACAGTAAGAATGACATCATGGTTTACTTAAACATTAAGTATATGTAGTAACATTTAGAATTGAACTCCCATGTCACCTGCCATGAAACTTAATACGTGTACAATATTACGCAATTAAAAATCATTCAGGCCAGTTTTAAATTTTGTCTTAGTAGAATACATATTAAATTAAGATTCCATTATTTCAATAAAATAATAACTAGAGCAGATTTTATCTTTCTTATTCATTATAACATTTCTTCAACTGTTAAAAAGAAAAAGTAGGAAAAAAGTAGGATACGATATTTTATGGAAACTGTAACGCATGTCAAATTATAAAGTTAGTGCCTAATTGGAATGATTTATGGAATTAAAATTTAAAGTAAAACATTATTTATATTAGAATCTCGTATCTACAATCAAACATTGATCGCATTATCATAAATATAATAATTTAATTCTAAATTTAAAAAAGAAGACGAAATATAGATTATCTAGTTACATATTTAAAAATTTTAGTTATTTAAAAATCCAATAATAATGGAATTGTGTATTTGTACAATGTTCTTGGGTTCTACAGATCCCAAGCAAATAATCGTCTTTGATAGCATGTAAATGAAAAGGTTAATAAAATATTTTAAATATATTTTCATCATATCTCAAAAACTTTAAATGGTCTATATTTCTTAATTAATTTTAACCTATTAGAAATAATTTGC